>WHNR01000101.1:0-190255 GCA_009859135.1 Formica selysi | reverse complement strand
GAATTACCACAGTTATCCAAGTAAATGTGGGTACAATCTAATGAACCATAACTGATTTAATGAGCCATTCGCGATTTCACCTTAATTCGGCATGCACTGAGACATGCATGGCTTAATCTTTGAAACAAGCATATGATGATACTGGCAGGATCAACCAGGGAGCTTCGTGTTCGGTTACTCGCGTGGAGCGGTAACTCGCGAGCAAGCCCGAAGGCCCGTCGCTATTAAGCTCTTACTTCTTGCGCCGCCGTTCTTTATTAGCCGGTCGGCGGCACTCTCTTCTTTACTCTCTACTTACTACGCAACACACGTTGTGCGTGCTCTTCGTGAGAGGAGCGAGGCGGTCCGTGTATATAATAAACCTCCTCCTCTCTTTTTTAAGATCATTCTCCATTTTATATGTATTGTAAAAAGATCATTCTCATTCTCCCAATGTAAATGCGCGATCGTGAGGATCGCGTGATTTACCCTGACGCTAGATCGACGATGCCGATGCTTAGACGTCGAGGATAAATGTGCTATCGTGCTTTTAGCTCGTACTTATATTTCGCTACGGCGTACAAAGCGTGCCGGAAGAGCGTTATAATCGTCCTTCCGCCACTCGTATCCGTGGAGTAAACGTTCGGTAAGCGCGACGATTCCGCTGCTGCGTCCAAGACGAGAGGGAATCGGCCAACACACTAGATGCGTGCGCGCCACATAAGAGCCATTCGGTCTTGCGACACCGACTCGTGGCAATGCTGTGCTTGTAAAAATGTGTGTGCATAAAATGCGCGCCGCAGCGCGACGCGTCGTACCTCTTATAATACCCAACCAGACGGCCAGGCGGTCGGCGACGCCACGGCTCGGCTCGGCTTAGCGAGCGCGAGGGTCGAAACTTTGTCGACGAGAGCGTGAAATACAGTAGTCTCTTCCCTCTTAGAGACGTTACTCGGACTCTGTCCGATAAAGCTCAACGAACGCCGTTTTCCTCTTAAATCGTAATACACCTCACTGGGCCGTTTGTTTTCATCGTTCTCGAATAGACGAGAACCCACGAAGCGTGCGAGCCGCGCGAAGAACGCGCAACCGCCCGTCCGTCCGTTTCGGTTCGGTTCGACGCGCCAAGCGCGACGTACCTCTTATATTACCCAACCGAGCGGCAAGGCGGTCGGCGACGCATGGTACTACGCATGGTCGCCTATGAGTGCAAACGTCGAAATTCCCACGCGCTCGAGACTTTATCACTGAGAACGAAAGGCGAGAAAAGTCGTTAAAAACATTGTTAGGCAAAAAAACATTGTAAGGATTATAAAAAACATTAAGAGTTAGTTGGCGGGCGGTACCTCCGGTGTACGAAATGTCGAAAATGGACAGAGTCCCTTCGCGGGCGGTACCTCCGGCTTACGGACGATCGAGCACGTACTGAGTCGCTCGCGGGCGGTACCTTCGGTGTACGGAAAGTCGAAAATCGACATAGTCCCTTCGCGGGCGGTACCTCCGGCTTACGGACGATCGAGCACGTACTGAGTCGCTCGCGGGCGGTACCTTTTTTATTTTTTTTTTTGTGACGGAGGGGAATTGCTTTTACGCATACCCCGCCTCGATGGGGTTCGAGGCGGGGTTATGTGGGACTACCTCCGGCCTACACAAACGGCCGGGGACTACCCACTAAAACCCCTCCGGGTGGCTTATCTCGGGCGTCACAGAGGGCCTCTCTGGAAACTGGCTTATGCACTACATCAGAGAGGCCCTCCGCCCACGAACCATACCCTCTGGGGGAGGAGTTTATCCCTCCCCCAGTGTCCCTGTGTATTGTAGGGACTTCAACTCATATCAGCGAGAGGGGGACCACCGCCCCTCTCGCTTCCCTCCCGGTGTTGTTGTCCCCGGGGGGGGGGGCGTGGCCGGGCCCCGGTACCCCACCTGGACTCCGACCACCGGGTCCGGCTCCGGGTAAGACGTCTGCAACGAAATAGCGGACGTCCCCGGAATTGCCGGGGCCCTGCGCAAGCGCAGGAGGAGTCCGATGGGGCCGGGTTCGATTGCGACCCAGCCCCCCCTCCCGCGCGCGCCCCCCCTTGTCTGGGGCAGGTTTCCGGGGTGACCGGGGACCGATATGGCCCCGGCCCCTGTCGGCCCGCCCCGGGGGGTCCTTGGGGCGCGACGTCGTGTCGCACCGCTACGACCAGGGGTCGTGCGGGGCCCGCGGGTCCTGCCCGTAAAGGGCTCTCCCCGCGTCTCCCCGCCGTTTCCCCCGGCCGCCCCATCTCGGTCACGAACTCCCCGGCGTCCACCGGGGAGCCGCTCCCGCTCTCTTTCGGCCTCCTCCTTCTGGAGCATTACCGCTTCACAGAAGGAGGAGACCACCCTCCAGGACTCCTCGCTCTCGAGCATGACCGCTACGATGCTCGAGAGCGAGAAGTCAGTCTCGCCTATTATTTGGACGAGGACGCGACGCTCCTCCGCCCACGCTGGACAAACTTCCAGCGTGTGCTGCGCCGTGTCCTCGTCCCCGCCGCAATGGTGGCAGCGCGCGCTGTCCTCTTTACCGATGCGACACAGGTATGAGCCGAAGCATCTATGGCCCGTAAACACCTGCGTCGCACGGTACGACATCTCGCAACCGGCCCGATCAGCCCATTTGACCAAATGGGGCCGGATGGCCTCGACGACGCGCCTCCCCGATGTATCTCGGGGGTCGGAGAGATGTTCGTCCCACCTCTCCAAAGCGCGTCGCCTGGCTTGGAGTCTCACGGCGGCCTTGACCCTTGGGGTCAACGCCACACCTAGCCCGCCGAGCTCCCGCGTACGCCTGTACACATGGGCGTACATATCGGCGTAGACCTCGACGGGCGGCGTCCTCGCCAATAATGTGGCCGCCGTGTGCGACACCGTCCTGTAACCGCGGACAACCCTGATGGCCACCCTCCGAAAAACTCGGCGCAGCAACATCTTGCTGCGCCTTTTGACCATCAGGGCGTCCGCCCACACCGGTGACCCGTAAAGGGCCACCGTCGCGGGCGGTACCTACGGTGTACGTAAAGTCGAAAATCGACAAAGTGCCGTCGCGGGCGGTACCTCCGGCTTACGGACGATCGAGCACGTACTGAGTCGCTCGCGGGCGGTACCTTCGGTGAACGAAAAGTCGAAAATCGATAGAGTCCCTTCGCGGGCGGTACCTCCGGCTTACGGACGATCGAGCACGTACTGACTCGATCGCGGGCGGTACCTCCGGTGTACGAAAAGTCGAAAATCGACAATCTTCTCGCGGCGTGTTGCTTTCGGTCGTAGGAGCGGAAAATATTCTATGTCCTCGCGGCATGTTGCTTTCGGCTTTAAGGAGCCGAAAATATTCGATGTCCCTCGCGGCGTGTTGCTTTCGGCCTTAAGGAGCCGAAAATATTCTATGTCCCTCGCGGCGTGTTGCTTTCGGCCTTAAGGAGCCGAAAATATTCTATGTCCTTCGCGGCGTGTTGCTTTCGGCCTTAAGGAGCCGAAAATATTCGATGTCCCTCGCGGCGTGTTGCTTTCGGCCTTAAGGAGCCGAAAATATTCTATGTCCCTCGCGGCGTGTTGCTTTCGGCCTTAAGGAGCCGAAAATATTCTATGTCCCTCGCGGCGTGTTGCTTTCGTCGTCGAGCAATGACGACGGCCCGTGTGGGGTCTCGTCTAACCGACAAGACGAATCCCCAAGCAGAGGGCTGAGTCTCAACAGATCACAGCGTGGTAACTGCTCTACCGAGTACAACACCCCGCCAGGTACCTAAGTCGTCTACAGACGATTCCGAGTCTCGACATCGAACTTGCGAAACCCATGATCGACCGTTAGACGCCATGCCGTCGTAGCGGTGAGATCCCGACGACGGGCGATGGCGCCGTACGGCAAACCGGGCTCGTGCGACGATCGATCCGTGAACCGGCTGCCTAGTAGTGTCACATTGTTTTGAGCCTTTCGACTCACGAGACTTCTAAAGATATCATTGCCACCTTCGACTAGAGAGGATACGGCCTTAGAGGCGTTCAGGCATAATCCCACGGATGGTAGCTTCGCACCACCGGCCGCTCGACCGAGTGCGTGAACCAAATGTCCGAACCTGCGGTTCCTCTCGTACTGAGCAGGATTACTGTCGCAATGACTAGTCATCAGTAGGGTAAAACCAACCTGTCTCACGACGGTCTAAACCCAGCTCACGTATGATGATAGAATTAAATCTTGGATACGTAAAGTATCTTCTGACGATAGTTTATATCATTGCATCATATGTAAAAAAAAAATTTTGTGCAACACACATGTTTTAAGACATGCGAATTCTGCGTGTTACAAAAATAATATTAAAGAAAATATTTCATCTTTATTAAATAATAATAATAATATTTCACATGATAATAAAAATTCATATAAAAATATATCACCAAAATATAAATTTCAACCACAATGGCTAGAGATCGAATTATTTAAACCATGGTTACATGAAATATCAGATGGCATAAATTCATTTTCTTGCTTGTTTTGTGATAAATATATAGTTGGTGATTTATCGCATATTTATCGTCACGCAGAATCCGAAGCACATATAAAAATATCTGAAAAAAGAAGACAGAAACAAAGAAGACAAACGAAGATACAAATATGTTGGACGACTCACTTTTATCGTTTGAAGAGCGGAAAAAATCAGCAGAAATTCGGTATGCCGCATTAATCGCTGATAAGAATATTTTGCATCAAACGGCAAAAAATATTCTCAATTTTTTTCAACAAATAGGAAAAGATCCTAACGCGTTAAAAAGAATGAGTATGGGTCGAACAAAATGTAAAAATATAATTTCGAATGTATTATGTCCGGTTGAGATGGACCGTGTGGTTAACAGCATTCAAAATACTAAATTTTCCATTTTTATTAATGAAACGTCTGATATTTGTCAATGACGCATGTTTCACTAGCGTGATCAGAGCTGCCAAAGTTGAGTTCCCGATATATTTTCAATTGAAGTATTATGTTTGCTTGTAGATTGTGCATAACTGCTTGCATGAGGTGGTATACTGTCTATTATTGCTCCAGCCACGGTTGTTAATGTTTGCGTAGAAAATCCTTGGTAAATATTTTCCTCGAAATCTCTCAGATAATTCTGGTTTGCCTCTATCTGGACACCAGTATCTGTTACATGTAGCAATGGTAGAGAGACTGACGGTACTGACAGCACAGGATTAGTGATATACTCTGGTGCTACATGGCCACTTCTATTTTGTACTATTTTCACCTGTTGCTGCTGCTGCTGTTGATGTTCTATTGTATCAACTGCATCATAATGTTGGGGTTGCATTTGTGGTCACTGGGACTGTTGCCGCATTTGAGCCAGCTGGAATTCCAATTTTTGATTATGTTGGCGCATCTGTTGGAGTTCATGACGCAACCGTTGGGCTTCTTGCTCTTGATAAGGATGCTGTTGTTGTTCTTGCTGATACTGCTGTTGACCGGCCATTATGGAGAATGGCTGCATTGCTAGTTCTATGAGATGTCGATTGACTTGGTAAGTCAATATTTATCTGTTGGAGTTCGTGACGCAACCGTTGGGTTTCTTGCTCTTGACAAGGATGTTGTTGTCAAAGATAAATTTTTATGTAAATTAAAAGTTTTCCAATTAAACACAGCATTATGTAGCAATGACAGAGAAACATCATTTAATGATGTTTCTTTTGTCGCTCAAACCCTCGGTGGTTTTGACGAAAATGCTTTAAAAAAAGAATGGCATATTTTACATCTAGATTTTACAACAGCAGAAAAAGAACATTTTTCAAAATTAAACTTTGATGAGATGTGGAAAGAAATTTTAAAACGTAAATATCCCAACATGAAGTCTCTTTTGAATGCTGTTAGATCGCTTCCAAATTCAAATGCCGACCTAGAAAGAATGTTTTCTTTACTAACAGATTTAAAAACAAGAAAACGAAATAAGCTTTCGTCCACAAGTATAAACGCTAGTTGTGTGTTAAAATCAGTTTTAAAAGCAAGAAAAGAAACTGTTCTAGACATGAAGATTAATGAAAACCATTTGTCTCTCATGTCGGCGGACAAATTATATTCTACTTGTCCTAAGAAAAAGAGTAGTTTAACGCTATATGCTGCTAATAATGATATTGCTAGTACCTCATCGGCTAATGATACGCAATAATAATGTTCCAAATAAAATGAATAGTATTATTTATAAGCATTATTATTCATATTATAATATAATAAATATTAGGTGTACAAATAAGTTTCCGCCGTTTTTTATCAAAAATTGGGCATTTATTGTGAAAGAACGGAACCTAATGTTTTATTTGAAGTATTGTCCATCGCTTGCCACTACTTTTTCCCATCTTTCTGGCAGCATACGGATACCGCGTCGGAAGAATGCTTCATCTTTTGAGGCTATCCACGAATCGACCTAATTTTTGATATCTTCATATGATGTGAAGTATTGATGTCAGACAGGCCATGCGCCATCGATCTAAACATGTGGAAATCAGAAGGAGCAATGTCTGGTGAATACGGCGGGTGGGGTAAAACTTCCCAATTGAGTGTTTCCAAATAGGTTTTGACCGGCGCCGCAACATGTGGACGAGCATTATCATGCAGGAGAATAACTTTGTCGTGTCTGGAGTAGTGGGCGCGCTTTTCCTTGAGTGCTCGACTCAATCTCATCAATTGTGTTCGGTAGACAGTCCGAGTAATGGTTTCGTTCGGTTTGAGCAACTCATAATACACGACACCAAGCTGATCCCACCAAATGCATAACAAGAGTTTTTTTCCATGAATATTTGGCTTAGCTGTAGATGTTGAAGCATGGCCAGGTGGTCCCCATGATTTCTTCCTTTTTGGATTATCATAGTGGATCCATTTTTCATCACCAGTGACTATACGGTGCAGAAAACCCTTTCGTTTATGCCTGGCAAGCAGCATTTCACATGTGAACAATCGGCGTTCAACGTTTCTCGGCGTCAGTTCATATGGAACCCAATTTCCTTGTTTTTCAATCAATCCCAATGATTTCAACCGATGTGAAATTGCTTGTTGAGTCACTCCCAATGTAAGTGCAAGTTCTTCTTGCGTTTGGCATGAATCTTCATCCAATAATGCTTCCAATTCCGCGTCTTCATACACTTTCGGCCTTCCGCTACGTTCTTTGTCTTCGATGTCAAATTCACCGTTCTTAAACTTTTGAAACCACTCACGACAACTTCTCTCACTTAAGGCAGCCTCACCATATGCTTCTACAAGCAATCGATACGCCTCAGCTGCAGATTTCTTCAAATTGAAGAAGTAAATCAACAGCTCCCGCAAATGACGCTTATTCGGTTCAAAACTCGACATTTTCGCACACAAAAGAATATATTATACTGATAAAAAATCATAATATTTTAAGGTTATGTTATTGACTGATGTCCAATCTTACGATAAGGACGTTTTACATCTGACAATTTTAACCATAACTTACTGGTGGCGCCAACTTTTGTCAAACGGCGGAAACTTATTTGTACACCTAATAATATTGTTCACTTTTTAATATGTTTACAAAATAAATTTTATCTGTAATAGACATCACATTTGTAAAGGACAAGCGTGTAAAAATTTCTTGTCATGAATTGACGTCACACTTACAAAAGGCAAGTGTGTAAAAAATTTCTTGTCGCTAATTGACATCACACTTGCAAAAGACAAAAAATTTTTCTGTAAATAACAGATATAATAGAGAATATTTCACAATATAATGTGGTATGATATGACTACAGGCGAAGATCCACGTTAAAAAAATCTAACGCGCCATTGGTGGTACCTCATGATGGGTGGTGTGGAAAATCACCATTCATTATTTTTTTAAATCTGACAACACAAACGTATATATGTGGTCAGTATACGTTTGTGTGACGAAATATAATATTGTAAATATCTACATAATAGTATACATAAAAAGTGAAGTTAAATATTAATTATTATTATATACATATTTTTTTAAATATCTTTTTCCTTTTGTTGTTTCCACACGAAAATTCTTTCTTTTAAGTCATCGATTTGAGGTGCATTTTTCTGTGATAAAAACTTTTAATAATTTATATACGTATTAAAATCATAAATATATAATATAATATATAATATGTATATATATATATATATATATATATATATATATATGTATATATAATATATGGTATGTGTGTGATATATTTCATACGAAAAGGCTGAAAACAACATTTAACGCATATCAAGAATCAAGAATCGAGAAGCGAGCACCGTCGCCCGTCGGATTCGTTGCCGGCTCGGTAGGAAGGAGGGAGACAGAAAGCAGTATTTCTGTCCTCTTCTGCTATCCGAAGCTAGTCGAAGCGCCGAGCTCACACGTACGCGGTTCGCGCTTGTGTATGTCAGCCCTTCCACTACGGTTGCGCGTTGCTAGCGTGGGCAATCTGGCTACACTGGTATATAGGAAAAGGCGTGCACTCCAGAGAGGGCGGGACGAGCCCACTCACTTTGCTCTAAAGCTGGAATACCGCTCTTCTTTGCCGAAATACGGCAAAAAAGTGAGGAAGGCGAAGCTTGCGAGCTGGCGGAAATTCGTTACATCGCACGGTAACTCGGAGCCCTGGGGATTCGTTTACAAACTCCAGACGAGAAAACTCCAAGTTGAAGGGGTGCTCAGCACACTCCGGTGTGGCGAATATTCCACGAAGACTTTAGAGGAGACGGCCGGCTATCTCCTGGACGTGCACACTCCGGATGACCGGGAAGACGATGACACGTTTGGACAGCGTGAAATCCGTTTAGCTTCGAGGGTTTCCCCAGACACAGTCGACGCCTCATTCTTCACGGCAGCAGAAATGGCTGTGGCGGTGAAAACCATTAATAACAATAAGGCACCAGGAATGGATCTTTTTGAAGTTGCGGTTTTGAAAGCCGCTTGTAGGATAATTCCCGGACAGTTTATTAAGCTATTCAACGGATGCCTTCAGTGGGGCGTCTTTCCCTCTATCTGGAAGGAGGGCTCGCTTCGAGTCCTCCTGAAGGGTGAGGACAAAGACGAGAAGAATCCGAAATCCTATAGGCCCATCTGTCTCCTCTCCGTAGTAGGAAAACTTTTCGAGAAACTTCTCAAAACCCGCCTCATGGACACGTCATTGGCACCGGGTAGGGTCTCCGATCGGCAGTTCGGGTTTATGCCCAGAAGGTCGACGCAGGATGCTGTTGTGGAGTTGCGGCGTATGGTCTCTGCTTCTGAAAGGAGATATGCCGTCGCACTTCTCTTCGACATCTCCGGGGCTTTTGATAATGTCTGCTGGGCCCTTGTATTAGCTAGCTTAAAGGAAGGAAATTGTCCGCGGAACGTCTTCGAAGTACTCCGGAGTTACTTCGAAAATCGTAAAGTTCAAATCGCGTTCGGTTCTACGGAGGTGTCCAAGCGGGCCACGAGAGGGTGCCCACAGGGCTCTGTCCTCGGTCCGGCTTGTTGGAACCTCATGTTTGATGGCCTTCTGCGACTCCTGCAAGGCATGGTCGGAGATCGGTTCGCCGCGTACTTTATGAATCGGCGGTAGTATCCAACTAAACCTAAGAATTGTTTTATGTTTTTATAGCTTTTAGGGACCGGAAAATGTTTAACGGCGCTAATCTTATTTGGGTCTGGTTTTACACCATCGCTCCCGATGATATGTCCCAAGTAAGCTACTTCGTGTCTCGGAAATTCGCATTTGTCTGGTTGTAGCTGTAAATTCGCTTCTCTTAATCTTTGCATGAGTTCTTTGATTTTAATTTTGTGTTTTTCTAATGATCTGGCATATATGACAATGTCGTCGAGGTAGACAAAAAGTTCATTTCCTTGTAGTCCTGTTAACACGTTATCCATTAGTCGTTGGAATGTCGCGGGCGCGTTTTTAAGACCAAAAGGCATTCGTTGATATTCATAATGACCGTATGGTGTAGAGAAAGCTGTTTTTGCTCGTTCTCTGAAATCCATGGGAATCTGATGGTATCCCTGTGCAAGATCAAAAATGGAGAAATATTTCACGCTACCCAGCTGATCTAAAATCTCCACGATGTTGGGCAATGGATACGCATTTCTGATGGTTTTTTCATTTAGCTTCCTAAAATCTATGACCATTCGCCATTTCTTTTGGCCATCTGCTGACGATTTTTTGGGAACTATCCACAGAGGAGCGTTGTATGGCGAAGCTGATGGTACTATTATTTCGTCTGTTAGCAGCTTCCTTACTTGCCTATCTATTTCTTCCTTGTGGACAGGCGGATACCTATACTGCTTCACATGTATAGGTATATCATTTGTGGTAGGAATAGAATGCTTGACGGAGGTAGTAAATCTAAGATTTTCTCCTGGAAGATGGAAGCAGTCTGCATGTTCTTCGAGTATGTCTTTTACTTGATCTACCTCTTCATCGTTTAAATGCTCTACGTTTATTAGAGCCTGAAGTCGTTGTGCACGGCTAGATGTGTCTAAGATTTTGGAGGAGACCTTCGAGTCTGGAGATATAGCAAACGTATCGTTCACATTTAGAAGATCCTCAAGACCTGTTGACCCTGGGAGCGTGTCGACAGAATCCTTGAGGCTGGAAAACACTGGAAGCGTGTTACTGAAATTAGAATGATCCTCAAAGTCTAAAAGCCTTGGAAGCGTGCTAATAGAATCCTTGAGGCACGAAGATGCTGGTGACGCATCTTGTATAGTAGAAATATCTTCCCAGTCCTGTGGCACCGGAAGAGTATTTAGTAAATTAGAATTTGAAGATTTCTCGTAACTGGCTAGCTCTCCTTGGCTAATAGAATTAGAATTTGAAGATTTCCCGTAACTGGTTAGCTCTCCTTGGCTCTTAGAAGACTCCGTCAGATCCCTGGAAGCGATAGGCTGAGCAGAGTTGGTAGGATACGAAAACTCCTCGGAGTTTAATAAAATAGAATTTGAAGATTTCCCATAGTTGGTTAGTTCTCCTTGGCTATTAGATTTAGAATTTGATCGAGGGTGCTCTTCAAAGTCACCTGGTAATAAGTAGTCCTCTAAAGGCATTGGGTAAACCTCGATGGTGTAGTCTTGCTCTGTCAAATTGTAAGCTTTAATATGCCCCTTCCCTCAGGAATTTTTGACGAGAGCTTCACCCAGGAATAAACCTTTAACCGGTTCGCTTCGAGGTATATATCACTCCTCCTTTTCTGGATTTGTTGAACGCAATGTCAACGATGGAGCGTGAAGGCACCATGATTTCTTCACTCTTGTAAAATGGTACTTGAATGTTCTCAAACGTTAAACATTCGTGTTTGTAATCGATAACGGCATTGTTATGCTTTAAGAAATTGGCACCTATTATGCCGTCGGCGGGTATGCCGAAATCGTTCTTGACGACGTAAAATTTAGTATTCCTTCCCATGATTTCAAAAGTGGCTGATCCTAATGCTTTAATCGGTTTACTAGAGATCCCCTTTAATTTCAGCCTATCTTTTGTATTTATGGATGTGCCCTTTAGGATCCCTACTTTGACGAGATTCACAGAGAATCCTGAGTCCACCATGAAGAAGCAATATCCTTTAAAATTTTTTACAAGTGATGACGACCTTAGGCTGATGTGTTTTTGATCCCAAGTTCGCGATTCCAATAATTGCTTCTTTTTTCAAAGGGTTTTCGTTTATTGGTTCGATGACCGGCGCTGGGTCATCATAATTTTTTAATAAGATTTTAGTAAAGGTTGGGCCCTGATTTACATTATTAATATTCAAGTTTGGCTCGTTGATGGGTCCATTTGGATCGTAATGGGGTGCACGGTCGCTTGGGCCGGTTCCCTGGTCGCGCTCACCGACGGGCGGCCCTCCGCGTTTCTTGACGGTTGCGTCGCGTTTCTATGCGCTAGCTTTCGGCATTCAGCAATTTTATGTCCCGGCGTTTTGCAATAATGGCATACATTGGGCGCGTTCTGTCCCGGCTGTCCCGGTACTAGTGGCCTGCTCCATGGTCGCGGAACAAAAGTGTTACTAGCGTTTTTTAATATCGATCTAGGTTGTTCTGTGTCGACAGGTCTCGGATTATTTACATCTGAACGCGTAACGGGGAATTGTCGAGTCGAATGTATTGCCGCTCGCGTTGTTTCTCGATTTCTAAGTTCCCCGTAATTTTGACAGCCCACTCAATGGCCTCATCTAGAGTGCCTATGTTTCTATGCTCCATTCGCGTGATTATGTTACAGGGTAATCCGTTCACGAATGCTTCTAAGATTTCTCCTTCAACCTCGTTGTTAAATAAGCGAGGGTTGTTGATGCCTTGTCGTCTATTTCCGTCTAATATAGCGAGTTTCAAGTCTTTGATTCTACCCGCATACTTCAAAACTGTCTCGTTTGACGATTTATACGCGTTGGCTAATTCTCCGCGGTACTGTGCTACGGATTTATTCGGGGCGAAGATGTTTTTTAATTTGTCTAACAAGTCTACGACGTGCGTGTACACGTTTCCTTCTATTACTTGATACGCGTCGCCTTCAATTTTGTTGATTATAAATTGTACAAGTTGTGGTTCTTGTACAGACGGTAATAAATCACGAGCGCGTTCACATGCTAGGGCGAATTGGAAAATAAAAA
Source organism: Formica selysi (assembly GCA_009859135.1). NCBI lineage: Eukaryota > Metazoa > Arthropoda > Insecta > Hymenoptera > Formicidae > Formica > Formica selysi. The sequence goes on along the minus strand of WHNR01000101.1, from coordinate 177,668 downwards.
TTTTATAACCGTTAAACGGGGGAATGTTAGCAACTACATCTCTTATTTTCAACGACGGCGTTACTACCGGCGGTGCGTCTTTGTGGGGAGCGTCCCGTTTGACCACGTTGATATTGACCACGGTCCCGATTGACCACGTTGCGATTGACCACGTTGCGATTGACTACGTTGCGATTGACCACGGTCCCGATTGACCACGGTCCCGATTGACCACGTTGAAATTGTCCACGTTGATGTTTACCACGGTCCCGATTGATCACGTTGATATTGACCATGGTCCCGATTGACCACGTTGATATTGACCACGTTAATATTGACCACGGTCCCGATTGACCACGGATCAATACATGTCGTTACTAGGGCATGTACTTTGCAAGTTCTAAAGCGAGGTCCATTGTGCCTGACTGGCGGAGGGGTGCAGGGGGGGGGGGGCGAAGGCCCCCTTTGCACCCCCCCATGTGTGTGTGTGTGTGTTACATGGTTTTTCAATCGGGACCGTTGTCAATATAAACTTGATTAATCGGGACCGTGGTCAATATCAACGTGGTCAATCGGGTCCGTGGTCAATTTGAACCGTGGTCAATCGGAACCGTGGTAAATATCAACGTGGTCATTCGGGACTGTGGTCAATCAGGACAGTGGTCAATCGGGACCGTGGTCAATATCAACGTGGTCAATATCAACGTGGTCAATCGCAACGTGGTCAATCTTAACATGGTCGATTGGGACCGTGGTCAATATTAACGTGGTCAAACGGGTGCCACTCGTTTTCGTGTACTAAGTTATCAGCGCATTCATCATACGCCGACGGGGCGCGCGAAGCCTCATTCACGCGTTGCTCAAGATTATTCACCTGCTTGGGTAGTCTGCGCAATCGCGATAACTCTGTTTGAATTTTAGAGAGAACGTCGAATAACGAATTCGCGTCAATATGATCGGCTGGTTTCTCGCGATCGCCTAAGTTCTTTTGTTTCTCTTCGCTTTCTGAGTCAATACTCACTGAGCTTTGCGATCTCGTATTGTGAGCCATGATTTATATTTTATTTGTAATTAGTAATGATTAAAATAATGGTTAAGCAAAGCAAGAATATATGATTGGTACAATACGTACGATTAAAATGGTATGGTCCCTTTAATCCTGTAAGAATATGATATAGTACAATAAAATAAAGACGGTGTAATAAATCAGTGCATAGATAATAACGAAAACGATATAGTGGTTGAATAAAATTGTAAGAATATAGTAGCAATATAACAAAGGAAATATATGTGCATGTAATAATATGATAATAAAATTAGAATGTTTTTATGAATTTTTAAAGTTTACTTTATAAATACTTGTAGCAAAATTGTAAATAGTAAAACTCAAGCAAATAATAAATGGAATATGTATTTTGCAATAAAATGTTGTAATATGCTGCAAATAAAATATGGTTATAGGGTAGGTATAATAAAGCACAATAATAGTAGTACAATATAGAAATAGCAATGGTATATGTATTTTCTTTATTCGTCGCTGGCGCTAACGCTTTGAATTTGAGTCTGTGCGTAATATTCACGACGCGGGTCGTTCTCCGGGATATCTGAATATGGTAACGGAGATTGTTCGACCGTGATCGGAATTAATTTGTAAACGAAACTTTCTTTCTCGTCTAACCGCTCTTGAACCCGGATATTAGAATTGTCTGTAATGTCGGACCCGACGGAACGGTTCGCTAATTCTCTGAGATGCGCTCTCATCTGACGTCGAAGCTGGTTTTTACGACCGGCACGACGCGTTCTTGGCCTGTCTTATTTCACAATATCCGTCCCTCGTTTCGTTCCGAATGTGCGGAATCTTGCCTGCACTAGAAGGAACGAACAGGGCGAGAGCGTGCGGCGTTTCCTCACCACTCTCAACGGTCTATTGATCGTGAAGGATTTCGTAGCAACAACGGGCGCCCTATCCGCTCAAAGCCGTCGCTCTCGATTCCATTCACAAAGAGCACGCACAAGTTTTCACAAAATTTAAATAAGAATTGATTTCAGTTTCATGCAGTGATTCTCTGAGGCACTTATTTTGCCCACATAACGATATCCGTCATCCTATTCCAATCTCAGTGTGCGGAATCTGGCCTGCACTAAAGAGATGGAACAAGAAAGAATGTGCGGAATCTTGCCTGCACTACTCTCCGTCTATCGTATGTACACAAAAAAACTCAAAGCAACGACGGGCGGCCTATCCGCTCAGAGCCGTCGCTTCGAATTCGCGACACTTCAAAGAGCTGGCTTTCACTCTTACTAAAATCAATCACTTTTCTACTGCGTGGCGTGTTTCTTTGGCTTTGCAAAGATATTTAAACACTGATGTCTGTGTTACATTTGCGTTCTCAACGTGCGGAATCTGGCCTGCACTAGAGAGAATCGCTCCTGCTACAGTGACGAGCGGCGTATATACCAGCTACCAGGACACTGTCACAGAACCAGGTATTGTTCAATAATTCTTTCGCAGCGATGAACGAAGTATATTCGCTCTAATTCACAGCGTCAGAATGTCACTATGCCGTTTTAATGTTGCAATCAAAGCACACGCAGTCGAGAATAATCACTGAATTCTAACAGCGTTAATGGTAATAAATAAAAAAAATCAAACACGAATACGACGTGTAGAAATGAAATGATTAAAGTCTAAATGACGCGTTATTTAGTAATTAAATAAAATTACAGCGGCACTGTAATCCGCGAGAGATTCAAGAAAATTTGAAGGATACTAACCGAGACTCAAATTGAATGTTATATCGCGCACAATTCACTTCCTGAAATAATGTATGATTATTAAAGCAAGAAAATGACAAGTTGGCTTCTGCGATCCCACCGCTGTCACCAAATTTTAATATGTCACGTCTCAGTGTTCGAAGTTAATAAAAAAAATTAAAATTCTAGAAATGAATTACTATCTTCAAGTAACTCGTTATAACGTGACTATGTTAATATAAGATCAGTATTACTTAGATTAATATTAATATGCAAACTCTTTATAATTAATATTAATATTATATTATCGTAATAAAATAGTAAGAGTTATAATCTTTTTCCTTTTTCAGTCACCCTGCATACACCGGGTTTACCAGGGACCAGAAGACTGATAACCTGTCAATAATAATGTAGAAGTAATATCTTAGCTTACCATTAAATGGTTATAAGTACTGGAATAATGGTTAACATGCTGGATTCTCTTTGATGATGGTTCTCCAGAAATAATAGTGCGTATGCGCTTATTGTAGTAGTAGTTGGTAATACGAAGTAGAATAAAATAACACTAGTTATTTTATAATTAAATGTTTATTATTACAGGCCGTTAGACTAACGCCTGGTATACTTGTAGTACAATGTAAAAGTTTTTAAGACTATGCGAGAGTTTGACGACGTGGACGCCGGATTATTAACGCGAACGCTATGGCAAATTGAGACAAAAGAATAAGAGGCGTAAAAGCTTCTTAGTGTTAACTGTATGAGCGCCGGAATAATAATAATCGATGCTGGGCTTGCTCTGAGCCCCTCCGGTTTTCAGGTAGGGAGATGCTGCAGTGGGAGCGCTTTCCTATGCTTGGTGGGATAGGGCTCTGTATGCTGTTGCGTAGTCTTCCGATGCTGGTGGGAGATCCGTGGGCGTGAGTATGGCAAGTGGAAAGCGCTGTCAGTAGGGAGTTCTACGTCACTCGGGGCTTCCCTGATGTTGGCCGGGGATTTCCTGGTGTGTGAGAAGGACAGCTATAGCGTCACTGCATGACTTCATCGTCTGCATACCAAGTTGGTTGCATCAGCCTCTGCATTCTGTTGTTCGCCTGGCTTCCCTCTTATCTTATCTGCCGGGCGGATAAAAGTATTGATCGACGGCCGACTTGCATCACCATGCACAATTTAAGACTCTTATAATGCTACGGTGAATAAAATATTATTTCCTTATACTCCTAGCTCCTTATTGCTAAATACAATGTTAATAATAAAGACGCTACGTTATATAGGATATGTATGCGCGTAGCATAGAGTATGTGTACGCGTATAAATGCGCATAAAATATGAAATTCTTAAAGTCATTACGAAAAATATAAAATTCTTAAAATTACTGTGTGCATATATAAATGTATGTCTACTTAAAAATTATTAAAGCATGTACCAATTATCCCGTTTCGCAATGTCTACACGGGATATGCATTTATTAATTAGTAACGTTACATTTGCATTGTTTGTTGCTTTACTCTTTCCGTATGCAGTCTCTTATTAATTTTAATACTTCAGAAGTTAGTTTCATTCATTATTAGTCTGACTGACTGTGTAGTCTTTATGCAAATATAAAGTTAATTAATTATTACTTATTCTTATAGTTTATATGGTGTGGTTATTTCTGCGTCACCCGCTGGCGCGCTTGAGCGTTGGTTATATACGGGGTGATTCACAAATATGAATACTACATCTAATAATACTCTCTGTATATGAACGAACAATTCTCTTTAGATTTCATTCCTTTCATCTCTTATGGATGCGTTAACAATAAATTTAATGTTTATTTAAAAATTGGACGTGCGGCTAGGACGTCACAATGGACCGGTGGATACCTTTATTGCTTTACATGTATAGGTATATTATCCGTAGTAGGAACGGAGTGTTTGGCGGAGGTAGTAAATTTGGGATCGTCCCGATTGCGCACATTACCGATCGGACACGACAATATTTCCCGCTTGGACACAGACCCGATCGGACACATGTCCGATCGGACACAGTCCCGATCGAACACAGGCTCGATCGGACACAGATCCAATTGGACACAGTTCCGATCGGACATATACTGTTGCAATCGGACACAGTCTCAATCGGACACAGGCTCGATCGGACACAGACCCAATCGGACACAGTTCCGATCGGACACATATGGTTGCAATCGGACACCATCCCGATCGGACACTGGCCCGATCGGACACAGTTCCGATCGGACACATATGGTTGCAATCGGACACCATCCCGATCGGACACAGGCCCGATCAGACACATATGGTTGCAATCGGGCACCATCCCGATCTGACACAGTATATCAGAAATATATAGGTTTGGGTTAGGTTATATCTTCCGGAAGTGTAGCTCCCCGTAGGGGGGGGGGCGGGACATTCTGTCTCCACGCATATACTTTTTAATGCGAAGTAAAGTTCCACATAGGTTTATAACTTTCCACGCGAAGGGAGGTTCAACGCAAACCTATGTGTCTAGTTTGCTGATAGTGGAGCCCCCCCGTAGGGGGGATGGAACCCACTGTGTCCACGCATATATTTTCCCACCCACACAACAATTGTAGGGTGGACCTAGCTTCGCGAGGGGGACTGTGTCCGATCGGAACTGTGTCCGATCGGGCCTGTGTCCGATTGCAACGTAATTTTAAGCCTGTGTTACTGAGTGTTACATCTATTGGTATGCACTTTATGACTTGAATTACTTCTCCCGCAGTTACTGCCATATAGCCGGGAGACTTCATGAGCCTGTATGCAAATTCGTCTGGTAAGATAGAGGCAAGCGACAGTGTATTCTGTATCACTTGTTCCTCCAACTCACATTTTTGCAGGATTATGTCTTGGCATAAGGAGGTTATTTGGCACCTTATATATTTCTCGAAACAATTCTCTAAACAAATTTTGAGTTTGCATAAGTAAACATATCAAGGTTCGTAATAGCAGTTTTTGATTGGGTTTTGAAAATGTTCCCTTTCTGTGTCTCGAAAATAAATAATTTAGGATGTTCTGTCCCGTATAAAGTGTATCCACAAATGGTGTGTCTGCGTGTCAGTGTGAGGGCAAAGGTTGTGTCTTGTGTTTCTAAGGAAAAAATGGTAAATGTGCGCATCTTGAAATCCTTGGAATTTAATAGCGCTTCCTTCGTATAATATATCGTAATTTTCAAATCCACATGCGGTGGTAGGAATGCTTTCCCAAAATGAATAACCGTCGTCTGAGTCTATGCATGTTTCGTCTCCTAGGTCACAAACGGTACCGGATTTTAAAACTATTTTTCCTGTATTTAATTTGATTGGAACTTTTAATGATATTTTTACAGTGGCTTGTACGACTACGTCGTCCCAAGTGCCATAGTGATCAGAGTATTGAATTCCTTTGCATTTGCCGTCTACATTTACTTTTCCTGCAAGTGTAACGCTTCGATAGTATGTGTGATTTGATTTTAGCCCGTCTATAATTTCTCAGCTTCCTATTCTTAGAAGTCCTTCTTTGTGCATTTGCACACATCTGCTACGAGATGTCTCTTATAAGTAACTAGCATAACCGTTATGGACTGCGGAAATGTGTGAGTGCATGCCACAGTGGTGTATGGTGCGCATGATTTCTATCTTACATTGGATAACTTGTGTTTGCGCATAATTTGATAATTGTAAAAGTTGTATATACGTGTTTGTTTTCGCAGGTGTATCGATGTCTAAATCGCATTCACCGGATCTTAAAAGTGAAACGGTGGTAACGTTGAGGTACGCTCCTCCGCAATCGTACGCTATTATTGATGTTGTGCCAGAGAGTAATATTGCGGTAACGGCCAAGAAGAGTAGAACGTAGAAAACCTTAAAAATAAAAATATTATAATTAAGTATAAGATCGTGAATAATGTTGCTTGTCTGTCTTGTTTTGTGTTACAGGATGTGTCGAGTGTGAGTATACAAGCACGTGTAGTTAGGATTATAATTATAATAGAAAAAGAAATGAAAATATTTAAGGTTTTTAATACTACTGGATCCGGGGGTCCAGGCTGCGCTTACAGAATTTCCCTTTTTGCACTTTCTTTCAACCCGGATCTATATAATAGGTGCTTTTGCAGAGCTTTAGCTTGTTTACGTGAACTACGCGTGGTTTTCCACGAAAGTCTATTCTCGCGTTGTTCATTGGTATCATTTCAATGATTCTATATGGTCCAGTATACTGGTCGTCAAATTTTCTCTTTGTTGGTTCTTTCAGTAAATACACTTTATCATTAGCTTTAAAACTTTGTACATTTGTTCTTTTGTCATAATGCTTTTTACTTTTTTCTTTTGACTTAATTAAGTTCTGTCTTGCTAATTGCTGAGATGATTTTAAAGTGTCAAAGAGGTTTGTGAGATAGTCTTGATAAGGTCATTCTGTTACTTCCTCGGGAATTATGAAAGATGAAGGTACACGCGGAAGGTGTCCAAAAACTAAAGAGTAAGGGGTGTAATTTGTTCCTTCGTGTACTGAAGTGTTATATGCGAACATTGCGGGGCGTATGTGTTCGTTTCATTCTTTATTTTGGTTAATATACATTTTCAAATATTCAGTTAGAACATGATGCAAGCGTTCTATGGAACCGTTAGACTGTCGGTAATAAGCAGTAGTACGATACCGTTTGATCTTAAAGTAGCTTGCAATGGTCTTCATGAGACAGGTGAAAAAAGTGGGAGCTTGGTCAGTTAACAAGGCTCTAGGAGCTCCATGTACACAAATGAAGTCCTTGATAAAAGCTTCTGCGATAGAGAGTCAGCATTTTGAATAGGAGAGGCGACACAGTATTTAGTTAAAAGGTAATGGATGGTAAGAATACAGGAGTTGTTTCGACTAGTGGTTGGCAATGCTCCTACTACGTCCATGGATATTTTATCGAATGCGGCTCCAGGAGTATCTGTTATTAGCATTGGTTGCTTAGTTTTCACTCTAGTTAGTTTTTTAATTTGGCAGTTTCTACAGTTTTTATATATTCTTGTATGTCCTTTTTCAAGGTTGACCAATAATAATTTTGTCTAATTCTATTATAAGTTTTCGTTATTCCTTTGTGTCCTCCAATTTTAGTCGCATGTTTTTCATAAATAATATTCTGTCTTTCATGCAGATCAGGACAGCGTATTAAAGATTTGCAAATTGTTATGGTTAAGAGTAAGTCGGATAAGAATCTTTTGAGATCTTTATACATAAAAATCCAGGGAATTGAGTCGTACAAGTCGTTCTGAGCAATACTAATAGATTTTAGATTTAATTCTGTTATGACGTCACGTAGTGATCTGATACAACTTAAAATATCGTTTCGTTCGATAGGAGTTCTGTCATCCTGTTTTATCGGAACGTTTACTAAGAATTTTCCGTTACTTAAATTTGTAGTGCGCGCTCTTGTAAAAGTTAAATCTTCATAGTTTGGGAGTTAATTTTCTTTTTTATAGTGTTTAGATCCCTTGTCAAAAGGAGTTCCGTCAAGAGTTGTAGTGATAACATGATGATCCTTTCTGGTAATTAAAGAGTCGCGAGTGTCATTTATTCGAAAAGGGTTTTCATTGTCTGAGGATCTAGGTTCAGGAGATTCTGATTCAGTCCCACCGTCAGAATCTTCGTCTGTCGTTATTGATTAGTTTTCGTCGGATCTTATTGTTTGATTATTCGAATCTATTTCTTCTTCTGAATTTATTTCATCGGGGAATAAGAATTGTGGTTGATTATCATTAATTGCCGGAGGGGTTAGCAAGGCATCCTCCGTTAGATCTCTAATTGTTACTTGTTGATGCGGGTTAGCAATGGTTGATGGGTTTTTATCGTTAGATGGAAAAATGATAGAAGGTCTAGATTGTTGATTGAACTGTCTGATAAGAAAAAAGAGATTCATTGGAACTTTCGCTTGAAGTAGTTAGAGGAAGCAGAGAAGCGTCAAAAGCGAGTGGGTTTCTTGAAAGAGCGTCTGCTACTACATTAGCTTTTCCCACTTTGTGGTTTATTTCGTAATCGTATTCAGAGAGTTTTAACCTCCATTTCCAGAGCCTCGAGCTAGGGTCCTTTATTGAGTGGAGCCAAACCAGCGGTTTGTGATCCGTCAAAATGGTAAATCGTTTGCCGTATAGGTAATGGCGGAAATACGTGACACAGTATACGACGGCCAGGCACTTCTTCTCAATTGTCGAGTATCTTCCTTCGGCGTCGTTTAGTATTCTGGATGTGTAAGTTATCAGTAAGTCTTTCCCAATTTCGCTTTGACTTAATACACCTCCTATGGCGTATCCACTAGCATCTGTAGTCAATAGAAAAGGTTCGTCAAAATTTGTGTACTGCAAAATTGGTTCTTTACAAAGTTCGTTTCTGAGTGTGTCAAAGGAATTTTCCTGCAAGGTAGTCCAGATAAACGGTTTGTCTTTCTTTAATAAGTCAGTTAAAGGTTTAGCGATTTTGGAGAAGTCTCTTATAAATCTACGATAGTATCCGGCCAGGCCTAAAAATCGCTTTATATTTTTATAGTTTTTTGGAATAGGGAAATGTTTAACTGCGTTGATTTTATCAGGGTCTGGCCTCACTCTGTTGCTTTCGATAATATGCCCCAAATAGGCTACCTCGTGCCTAAGGAACTGGCATTTGTCAGGTTGCAACTGTAAGTTGGCCTGTCTTAATCTTTGCATTAATTCTCTTATTTTTATTTTATCTTCCTCCAGCGATCTTGCGTAAATCACGATGTCATCGAGATAAACGAATAGTTCATTCCCTTGCAAGCCTGTGAGGACATTATCCATCAGGCGTTGGAAGGTTGCGGGAGCGTTATTTAGTCCGAATGGCATTCTCTGATATTTGTAATGACCATAAGGGGTTGAGAAGGCCGTCTTTTTTTGGTCTTCAGGGGTCATGAGTATCTGGTGAAACCCTTGTGCAAGGTCGAAAATGGAGAAATACTTCGCGCTGCCCAGCTGATCCAATATTTCCACGATATTGGGTAGTGGATACGCATCTCCGACTGTTTTTTCATTCAGCTTCCTAAAATCTATGACCATTCGCCACTTCTTTTGTCCGTTGGCCGCGGACTTCTTCGGGACAATCCATAGGGGAGCGTTATACGGTGAGGCTGAAGGCACTATTATTTCATCTTGTAGCAATTTTGTCACTTGCTTGTCGATCTCCTCCTTATGGACCGGTGAATTCCTGTACTGTTTTACATGTATAGGTATATTATCTGTAGTAGGAATAGTGTTTAACGAAGGTAGTAAATTTTGGGAGAGGCTCACTTGCGCACAGTACAATTGGACACGTTGCAATTGCACACTGTGATATTAGACACATACAGTTGCGCACCGTTCGATTGGACACATTTCACTTGCGCACAGTTCGTTTGGACACATTTCATTTGCGCACCGTTCAATTGGACACGTTGTTTTTGGACACAACACATGTTTTTTATAATTTGGAATACATACACACGCATGTATAATTTTGAAATTTTTTGACATTTATTATTAACTTTATTTCGTAAATAAACGTTTGTTACAGTTCGTTTACACACATTTCGTTTGCAATCGAACGGTGCGCAACTTTATGTGTCTAATATCACAGTGTGCAATTGCAACGTGTCCAATTGTACTGTGCGCAAGTGAAGGCTTCTCGTAAATTTGAGGTTTTCTCCAGGAAGATGGAAGCAGTCTCCATACTCTTCAAGTATGGTTTACGTGATCTGCTTCTTCTTCGTTTAAATGCTCTACGTTTATTAGAGCCTGAAGTCTTGGTATATGAATAGATATGTCTGAAATTTCAGAGGAGACCTTCGGGTCTGAAGATATAACAAACGTATCGTTTAGATTTAGAAGATCTTCAAGACCTGTTGACTCTGGAAGCGTGTCGACAGAATCCTTGAGGCACGAAGATGCCGGTGACGCATCTTGTGTAGTAAGAATATCTTTCTGGTCCTGTGGCACCGGAAGAGTATTTAGTAAATCTGAAGATTTCCCATGGTTGGCGAGCTCTCCTTGGCTCTTAGAAGACTCCGTCAGATCCCTGGGAGCGAGAGGCTGAACAGAGTTGGTAGAATACGAAAACTCCTCGGAGTTTAATAAAATAGAATCTGAAAATTTCCCATGGTTGGCGAGCTCCTTGGCTCTTAGAATTAGAAATTAGCTGAGGGTGCTTTTCAAAATCACCTGGTAATAAGTAGTCCTCTAAAGGCATTGGGTAAACCTCTATGGTGTAGTCTTGCTCTGTCAAATTGTAAGCTTTAACATGCCCTTTCCCTCGGGAACTTTTGACGAGTGCTTCACCCAAGAATAAACCTTTAACTGGTTCGCTTCGAGATATATATCTCTCTTCCTTTTCTGGATTGCTGATGTTGAACGCAATGTCAACGATGGAGCGTGAAGGCACCATGATGTCTTCACTCTTGTAGAATGGTACTTGAATGTTCCCAAATGTCAAACATTCGTGTTTGTAATCGATAATGGCATCGTTATGCTTTAGGAAATTGGCACCTATTATGCCGTCGGCGGGTACGCCGAAATCGTTCCTGACGATGTAAAATTTAGTATTCCTTCCCATGATTTCAAAAGTGGCTGATACTAATGCTTTAATCGGTTTATTAGAGATTCCTTTTAACTTCAGCCTATCTTTTATATTTATGGGTGTGCCCTTTAGGATCCCTACCTTAACGAGGTTCGCAGAGGATCCTGAGTTCACCATGAAGAAGCAATATCCTTTAAAATTTTTACAAGTGATGACGACCTTCGGCTGATGTGTTTTTGGCCCCAAGTTCGCGATTCCAATATTGCTTCTTCGTTTAAAGGGTTTTTGTTTATTGGTTCAATGACCGGCGCTGGGTCATCATATTTCTTTAACATAATTTTAGTAAAGCTTGAGCCCTGATTTCCGTTATTAGTATTCAAGTTTGGCTTGTCGATGGCTCTGCTTGTATCATAATGGGGTGCGCGGTCGCTTGGGCCGGTTCCCTGGTCGCGCATACCGTCGGGCGGCCCTCCGCGTTTCCCGACGCCTCGCGTTTCTATAAGCTAATTTTCGACATTCAGAGAGCTTATGTCCAGGGTGTTTACAATAATTATATACGTTAGGCGCGTTCGGTCCCGGTTGTTCCGGTACTAGGGGCCTAATCCATGGTCGCGGAACAAAATTGTTATTAGCGTTTTTTAATATCGATTTAGGTTGTTTCGTGTCAGCAGGTTTTGGATTATTTACATCTGAACGCGTGACGGGATATTGTCGAGGCATGTACTGCCGTTCGCGTTGTTTCTCGATCTCTAAATTCTTTGTAATTTTAACAGCCCACTCAATGGCCTCATCTAGAGTACCTATGTTGCTATGTTCTATTCGAGTGATAACATTAGAAGGTAGTCCGTTCACAAATGCTTCTAAGACTTCTCCTTCAACTTCGTTATTAAAGAAGCGAGGGTTACTGATGCCCTGGAGTCTATTTCCGTCTAGTATTGCCGACCTCAGATTTTTAATTCTACCCGCGTATTTTAGGATGGTTTCACTGGGTAATTTGTATGCATTGGCCAATTCTCCTCGATATTGCGCTACCGATTTATTTGGGGCGAAAATATTTTTTAGTTTATCTAATAAGTCCACTACGCGTGTATACACGTTTCCTTCAATTACCTGGTACGCGTCGCTTTCAATTTTGTTAATGATAAACTGTACAAGTTGGGGTTCTTGTACAGAAGGCAACAAATCACGAGCACGTTCACATGCTCGGGCAAATTGGAAAATGGAAATTCTATAACCGTTGAATGGGGGAATATTTGCGACTACGTCTTTTAGTTTTAATGTTGGCATGATTACCGGGGGTTCTTCATGTATTGGGTTATCAGCACATTCATCGTAAGCGGACGCGGCGCGAGAGGTTTCATTCATTCTCTGCTCTAGATTATTTACCTGCTCTGGTAGTCTACGCAACTGTGATAGTTCTGATTGTATTTTTGAAAGAACGTCGAATAATGAATTCGCGTCAATATGATCGGCTGGTTTCTCGCGATCGCCTAAGTTCTTTTGTTTCTTTTCTGTTTCTGAGTCAATACTCACTGAGCTTTGCGATCTCGTATTGTGAGCCATCGTGAATATGTTGAATCATGGATTTCAAAAGTTTATTTCAGCTCCCGTTTCGATCGATTGTATGTACGTATATACGTTGATTGTTATCGAATCGTTGTTATCTCGGAAGTTTACTAGCTCGCGATCCGACAGAAATAAGCTATATTTCTCGGTGCACTCTATGCACATAAATCCAAACCGAGCGACGGTTAGGCGTGCCCTACACCGTTCGCAACCGATTCCGGTCGATGTTCCTCTTACCGTGAGGGTGTGTTTAAATATTTTATGCCAAGCTATTTGTTCGGTTGGAGTTAAAGCCTGATAGCAATTCCCGCAGAGGGCGGCTGTCGTTATACGACGAATATAGCCGGTACCCCTCTGGCAATAAAATATTTGTTCTACTAAAGGATCTTCCCGTGCAATGATTGGCGTTTCACAACTCCTCGGTATTTTTAGAGTCATGCGTAAAATTCTTTAATAGTACGCGGTAACAATGGAGCGCACTGAATTAGTAAGGCAACGATATGATCGTATGAATATTAAGATGTGAATATATGCAATAGGGTAGGATATATGTAGCCTTACCTTGTGGTATAATGCGAACCTGTAATCTTAAATGGTTAGATACATGTATGGTTTTGAAAACTTTATATGATAATTAAAGCATATTTATAATCTTTTAATCTTGCAAATACATAGCATAATACAATAAGGTGAATGCCGTATGGTAAATTAAGGCATATATGATAATAAAGATTATATAGTGATTAAATAAAAGAGTGAATGTATAATAAAAGTACAATAGAACATAAATATAAAGATACATGTAACGTGAATAAAGTAATAAAATGCAATATATGTATGTAAAATAGTAATAAAATATTCTTAATTCTTAACGATATACATGTATATATTTCTTGCGATATTTTACTCTATATCCTCTAGGTAAAGCTCAACTTTAATGACTATCCTGTCCCCGTAATATTCTGCTTCTTCCAAATCGGGGTCGTCCTGATATTCGTTAAGCTTACAAGGGGAGGGCCAGACGTGCCCATCTCAGATTCAAGGGCTGATTTTTCTATGAATAGTCCTTAATGAGAAAGTAATTGTGTTAAAGTTTTAGCGCGCGCTTTTCACGCATTCGTCCAAAAAAAAATATGAAATATATTCCAGCACGACTTAACCGCTTCGCGATAAACGATAATCGAAGCGACCGTGTGGCTGAGCGGGTAGCGCTCAGGTCTTGTAAGCGCGGGATCGCTGGTTAGAATCCCCGAGTGTAATTTTTTTTTGTTTTGTATAATTTTATTTTTTTCGTTCCCAGCAACATTTTAGCATTAAATAAATAAATATTGTGCGAGTTTTTCATAATAACATAAATTGCTTTCTATAAAAAAAACAGAAGGAAATGAACAATGTTTAATTTAATCGTAAGAAATATGTTAATTAGTAAAATAATAATTATATAAACAATAAATTCACAATGCCCTATAGATAAAAATATTTCGTTTGAATTTCATGCGTTAGAGGTTCACAATTTTGATATTTTTATTATTCGGTTTCGTGTACACGCGCGTTCAGTAGATTCGCTGGACAAATTAAAAAACATTTTTGCCCCTAACAAATTTGTAGCACAATACCGCGGAGAATTGGCTAACGCATATAAGTTACCTAATGAAACCATCCTAAAATACGCAGGCAGAATCAAAGATTTGAAATTCGCCATACTAGACGGACACCGACGTCAGGGTACAAATAACCCACGCGGATTTAATAATGAAGTCGAGGGGGAAGTTCTCGAGGCTTTCATTAATGGGCTACCGTCAAACGTAATCACACGCATGGAGTATCGAAATATAACTACTTTGGATCAGGCCATCGAATGGGCCGTTAAGATTTCAAAATATCTAAAAGTTGAGAAACAGCGCGAACGCCAAAATACCTCGCGAATTTTTCCTACGATGCGTTCGGACATAAACAATATTAAACCTCCTGATATAGAACGGCCGAGATCTATTTTAAAAAACACGAATAACACTCCCGCACCGCGACCTTGGATCAGACCCCTAATACCGGGTCAGCCAGGACCAAATTCCCCTGATATTTGTAACTACTGCAAGACCTCGGGGCATAGAGTAGCCGAGTGTCGAAAATTGGCCTACAGAAATGCTATGCAGGCGTCGGGAAACGCGGAGGGCCGCTCGACGGTAAGCGCGATCAGGGAATCAGCCCAGGCCACCGCGCACCCCATCACAGTGCAGACCGAGCCAACCACAACAGAAACTTGAAAGATTTTAATGATAAAGAAGAAGGCTCGAGTTTTTCAAAAATTTCGTTAAAAAATTATAATGACCCGGCACAGGTCACCCAACTAACCAAACCAATATCAGACGATTCGGATGCCACTATCGGAGTTGCAAATTTAGGTCCGATAGGTTCAAAGGCGCACCAACCGAAGGTCGTCATAACTTGTAAGAACTTCAAAGCCTACTGTTTCCTTATAGTAGACTCCGGGTCCTCCGTAAATCTCGTAAAAGTAGGAATTTTAAAGGGCACCCCTATAAACATAAAAGATAGACTAAGCCTAAAAGGGATCACTAAAAGACCAATTAAGGTTTTAGGATCAGCCACTTTTGAAATTATGGGAAAAAATACAAAATTCTATGTTGTCAGAAACGACTTCGGCATATCTGCCGATGGCATAATAGGTGCCGAATTTTTAAATCAAAATAATGCTATCATTGACTATAATCAAAGTTGCTTGGCATTTGGAGACATCCAAGTACCTTTCTTTAAAAAGGAAAGAGTACTAGTACCTTCACGGACTATCGTAACGGTATCCTTTAATATTACGAACCCAGAGAGAAAAGAGGGTTACGTTCCTCGAAATGAGCCAATAAAAGGGTTGCCTCTTGGCGAAGCTTTGGTCAAAAATTCCCGAGGGAAGGGGCACTTGAAAGCTTATAATTTGACCGAGCGCGACTACACTGTTATAGCCCGAAAAGGCTATACACGAATTAATAGATATATAGTATTTTAGAGATATTATTTTATACGATAAGACATTGCTCAACGTGTAACGCGAATACAGATCACGTTACGAACGTTGACCGAGCGAAGCGCTGACAACGCGAACCACGCGTGAAGCCCGAGCGACCGCGCAATCACTCATTACGAAAACGCGGAAATCAAGGCAAGCGAAATTAATGCATTGCGAAAATGCAAGCAAAGAAGTCCCTTAGAACTCCTTAGCTTGCATCCGGATCTTGCCGCAAAAATCGAGCGACACAACACATGGTCTTGTCGCTAACCGATCCCCTCCTGGGAAACCAAGGGGAGATAATAAAAAGACCCATCGCTAACGATCGGCGGGCAGTCTTGATCATCAATTAATATTACGCGGGCAGTCAATAACGCTTTACGGAAAACTATTAAATTAACGCCACGCAGTCGGCAGAAAGAAATACGAAAGATCGAGAAGTGAGTCTCGCGACCGAAACTCGACTCCAGACACGCGCACGCCAAGATATCCGATATCGCGATACTCGACGCAAGTGACGTGCGGGAACTTTGTCATTAAGCCAAGTTACGAATAAAATAGATATATATATATTTATTCCAAATACAAAGGTGTCATTTCTATTTATAATAAAACCCGTGAGTTACTCGGGCGGCGCCCGAATTCCCAAATTCCTTCCGGCAAACGATCCTAACTACCGTGCCTCTCCGGAGGCATAACAACACCATGGAAGTCTACCCGCTGCCGCTCTTCGAATATTCAATACCGGATGACTCCGAGGAGCATCTAGGTCCGCAGAATTCTCATACTTCCGCAAACTCGCAAGAGTCTTCCAATCCTATAAGGCCTTATGAGCCTTCTATTTTAGCAAGCCTCGAAGGGCCTCTTATCGCCAAATCCAGAGATTCCGAGGACTCTCCAAATTTATTACGTCTCGATCAGGAATGTGAGACTGATAACCTTAAGGGTTATTCGAACAACACTAAATCTATGAGCCAAGGAGAGCTCTCCAATTATGGGAAATCTTCAGATTCTAATTTATTAAACTCCAAAGAGTTTTCGTATTCTGCCAACTCTGCTCAACCTCCCGCTTCCAGGGATCTGATGGAGTCTTCTATTAGCCAAGGAGAGCTATCTAATCTTGGGAAATCTTCTGATCCAAATTTATTACATCTCGAGCAAGAATGCGAGATCTATAACCTTAGGGGTTATTCGAACAAAACAGACGCGCTTCCAGTGTCTTCAGACCCCAAGGGTTATACATATACAACAGATACGTTTCCAGTATTTTCTAGTCGTACAGAACGACTCAGATCTTTAATTAACACTAAACATTTAAACGAAGAATAAGCGGATCACGTAAACACCATACTTGAAGAGTATGGAGGCTGCTTCTATCTTCCTGGAGAAAATCTCAAATTTACTATCTTTGCCAAACACTCCATTCCTACTACGGATAATATACCTATACATGTAAAGCAATACAGGTATCCACCGGTCCATAAGGAGGAGATCGACAAGCAAGTGACAAAATTGCTGAAGGATGAAATGATAGTGCCTTCAGTCTCACCATATAACGCTCCCCTATGGATCGTCTTGAAGAAGTCCGCGGCCGACGGACAAAAGAAGTGGCGAATGGTCATCGATTTCAGAAAACTGAACGAGAAGACAGTCGGAGATGCACACTCACTACCTAATATCGTAGAGATATTAGATCAGCTGGGTAGCGCGAAATATTTCTCTATTTTTGACCTTGCACAGGGGTTTCACCAGATACCCATGGCCCCTGAAGACCAAGAGAAGACGACCTTCTCAACCCCTTATGGTCATTACGAATATCAGAGAATGCCATTCGGACTAAGAAACGCTCCCGCAACCTTCCAACGCCTGATGGATAATGTCCTCACAGGCTTGCAAGGGAATGAACTATTCGTTTATCTCGATGACATCGTGATTTACGCAAGATCGCTGGAGGAACATAAAATAAAAATAAGAGAATTAATGCAAAGACTAAAACAGGCCAACTTACAGTTGCAACCCGACAAATGCCAGTTCCTTATGCACGAGGTAGCCTATTTGGGGCATATTATCGGAAGCAACGGAGTGAGTCCAGACCCTGATAAAATTAACGCAGTTAAACATTTCCCGATTCCTAAAAACTATAAAAATATAAAGCAATTTTTAGGCCTGGCCGGATACTATCGTAGGTTCATAAGAGACTTCTCCAAAACCGCTAAACCTTTAACTGACTTATTAAAGAAAGACAAACCGTTTATCTGGACTACCTTGCAGGAAAATTCCTTTGACACATTCAGAAACGAACTTTGTAAAGAACCAATTTTGCAGTACCCAAATTTTGATGAACCTTTTCTATTGACTACAGATGCTAGCGGATACGCCATAGGAGGTGTATTGAGTCAAGGCGAAATTGGGAAAGGCTTACTGATTACTTACACTTCCAGAACATTAAACGATGCCGAAGGAAGATACTCGACAATTGAGAAGGAGTGCCTGGCCATTGAGATGGATGCTTGGTTCGTGCCTCCTCCCGCCTTAAATCCCCCCCTCGCTTCACTCTGCGGTGTACATCTGTGCCAGCGTAAGTGCTGGTAATCTGTCCACTAGATCCACCACGTGGTGACGGTGGAAGATCGTATTATTAATTGGGAGCAGAAGAGGGGGCTGCTTAGGCGTAGTGGTTTAGGATGGACTACTCGAGGAGGCTTCCATTCATACTGGTGACGAGTCAAGACTCATCGCTGAGCGGCTACGGGTGCCAATTTTCAATCGTTTGATATGATTGGACCGCTCTGGAGACGTGCTGGGGATGTCATCTCTCCGTGGCAATCGACACTGCATCCATTGAGCGACATTCCAACATCGCTCTGGAGTCGTATGTACTGTTAGAGTGGCGTAAGGTGCGAGGTCTGAATAGCTCAGTGGTAAGAGCAGTTGCCCGGAAAGCGAAAGACTCGGGTTCGATTCCCGATTCAGCCACTTGTACCTCGCATATTTTTTCAGACCCGCAAATGTTGTTTTCTAACAATTATTTGTCGGGCTGAGGAAGTGTGTAAACGCCCTACACAGACACGACAGTGCCGCTGCCACGGAAGAGATGGATGCTTGGTTCGTGCCTCCTCCCGCCTTAAATCCCCCCCTCGCTTCACGTATTTCCGCCATTATCTATACGGCAAACGATTTACCATTTTGACGGATCACAAGCCGTTGGTTTGGCTGCATTCAATAAAGGACCCCAGCTCGAGGCTTTGGAAATGGAGGTTGAAATTATCTGAATACGATTATGAAATCAGTTACAAAACGGGAAAAACTAACCTCGTTGCCGATGCTCTCTCTCGAAATCCACACGCTTTAAAAGCTTCCTTGCTTCCTTTAACCACTATGGACGATAGCTCTAACGAATCCCTTTTCTCTTACCAAACGGCTACCCAACAGTCCAGACCTTCCATTAGTTTCTCGTTTAATGATAACACACTTACAAATCTTCAGCAACAAATAATAATCGTAGTATGAATATTACATTTAATATTACTCTCTCTGAACGAACAATTTTCTTTAATTTTTATTTCTTTCACCTCTTATGGATGCGTTGATAATAAATTTCATATTTTAAAAATTAGACGTCTAGGCTCTATTAGACGATTAGGCGGCTAGGACGTCACATAGTCAAGCAATTTGGAGGACTATCTATAAGGAGAATCCGGTATACTAACTACTAGTTCTATACTCATAATCAATTATTGGTAAGTTAAGATACTACTCTTATTCGATTTTTAGACAGGTTGTAAGACTTCTAATCCCCGGTAAACCCGGTGAATGCAGGGTGACCGAAAAGAATTAAACATTTGATTTATTAAAATTATATTCAATACAGATTTAGTACTATTATTCTAATATAGTCACGCTTTTGAGTTTACTTAGTAGTAGAGATTAAAATTTAACTTTTTTTTATTAACCTCGAATACTGAGACGTGACACTATTTTGGTTAGTGTACATTTTTAAATATTCGGTCAGGACATGATGCGAGCGTTCTATAGAGCCGTTAGATTGCGGGTAATAAGCAGTAGTACGGTACTGTTTAATCTTAAAGTAGATTGCAATGGTTTTCATAAGAGAGGTGAAGAAAGTGGGAGCTTGGTCAGTTATCAGAGCTTTAGGGGCTCCATATATATAGATAAAGTCCTTGATAAAAGTTTCTGCGATAGAAAGAAAGTCAGAATTTTGAATAGGAGAAGCGACAGAGTACTTAGTTAAAAGATCTTGGATGGTAAGTATGTAGGAGTTGTTTCGGCTAGTGGTTGGTAATGGTCCTACTACATCCATAGCAATTTTATCGAACGCGGCTCCAGGAGTATCTGTTATTAGCATCGGTTGTTTAATTTTTACTCTAGTTAGTTTTTTAATTTGGCAGTTTCTACAGTTTTTAATGTATTCTTGAATATCTTTCTTCATGGTCGGCCAATAATAATTTTGTCTGATCCTATTATAAGTTTTTGTCACTCCTTTGTGTCCTCCAATTTTGGTCGCGTGTTTCTCGTAAATGATATTCTGTCTTTCACTTGCGTCGGGACAACGGATTAAGGATTTGCAAATTGTTATGATTAAAGGTAAGTCCGATAAAAATTTTTTAAAATTTTTGTACATAAAAATCCAGGAATTAGAGTCATACAAGTCACTTTGAGCAATACTAATAGATTTTAGGCTTAATTCTGTTATAACGTCACGTAATGACCGGATGCAATTTAAAATATCATTTTGTTCGATAGGGGTCCTATCATCTTGTTTTATCGGAATGTTTACTAAGAATTTTCCGATATTTAAATTAGTAATACGTGCTCTAGTAAATGTAAGTTCCTCTTGGAAGTTTGTTTTCTTTGTGGTAATCTTTAGCTCCCTTATCGAAAGGAGCTCCGTTAAGAGTGGTGAATATAACGTAATGATCCTTTCTAGTAAGAGTAATGATCTTTTCTAGAGAGTCGCGGGTCTCGTTGATTTTAAAAAGGTTTTCGTCATCCGATGACTGAGGTTGGGGAGATGCCGATTTGGCGTCATCTATTTCGCTTTCGGACTCTTCGTTAGTGATTGTTAGTTCGTCTAACTTATATGCGTTAGCCAATTCTCCGCGGTATTGTGCTACAGATTTGTTGGGGCAAAAATGTTTTTTAATTTGTCCAGCGAATCTACAACGCGCGTGTACACGTTACCCTCTATTACTTGGTATGCGTCTCCTTCAATTTTATTTATGTTAAATTGAACCAGTTGCGATTCCTGCACGGATGGTAATAGATCACGAGCGCGTTCGCCTGCTCGGGCGAATTGAAAAATAGAGATTCTACAGCCGTTAAACGGGGGAATATTTGCGACCACATCTTTCAATTTCAAAGTTGGCATTATTACGGGTGGTTCTTTCTGTTCCGGCAGGTCAGCGCATTCATTGTACGCGGACGCGGCGCGGGAAGCTTCATTCATTCTTTGTTCTAAATTGTTTACCTGTTCCGGTAATCTACGTAACTGTGACAATTCTGATTGGATCTGTGACAAAACATGGAATAAAGAATTTGCGTCAATAGAATCGCTGGTGCGTTTGGCTGTCTCGTTGCGTTCTTTCTGAGGTGTTTTAGGTTGCAATAATTTTTCGCGATCCTCTGAATGTTTTTGTTTCTTTTGGTTCTCTGAAGCTAGGATAGCGGAATAGTGTGATCTTGTGGAATAAGCCATGGTTACCGAGTTCGAATTCGTTTTAATTTTAATATTATTCGTACACGTCTACTGCTTGTATATGTATGTGCACATTAATGGTTATCGTTTGGTTTTGGTTGTATCGAGCCTAGACTAATTCCGGGTCGATCAAATATAATTCGTACTTTTCTGTGCACTCAACACAGTTGAAACCCAGTCTGATTATAGTTAGTTGTGCCTCACACTGCTCGCAATTCACTCCAACAATGATTCCTTCTATGGTAAGTGTGTGCTTAATGATTTTAAGCCAGGATATCTTTTCCATGCGCGGTAAGCTTTGGTAACAACTTTCACAGATGACGGTTTTCTCCGTACAGTGAATGTATCCGATGCCTCTCTGGCAATAGAATGTCTGTTCCGCGGGTGGGTCCGATGATATAATTACTGGAGATTCAGAATCTTTAGGCACTCGTGGTGTCATGAAACAAGATAATGATATGGTAGGGCGTACTTAGTACAACTGTAGTTTCTAATCAATTATCGTTTGATATTATTCAAAATTTAATGAGGACGTATATAATTATTGTTAATTTAATAATTGTAAATTTAAAGTTTTATAAAAGACGCTTTTATTAAAAGACGCTTTTATAAAACTTTAAATTTACAATTATTTATTAATTTATATATCGGGAAGAGTTTCCGCGCGCGAGACATTTAACACATTTAATCTATCGAATATAATTTAATAATATTTTAGGATTATTATATCGTAAATGTAATTAATAATCGAGTATTGAAACTTTGTTCTTGAATTAATTATTTGAAAAAATTCTAAAGAGATCGCGTTTAAAACATTGATATTTGGCAGAGTTTTCCAAAACACTATAATAAAGTATTTTTTCATTAAGTACTTTTTGAGTTATTTTATATTTTAATCTGACATATTTTGATATAAAAAATAAAATATTTCGTAAAATATTCAGTTTTCGATAATCTTACCGTAATACTTTTATGTACAGAATAATGAGACAAATCAATTAGTGCACAAAAAACAAATAATTGTTAAAAAAATACATTGTAAATAATTTTCTTAAATCAATTATTTTTTCATACTAATTGATTTGTCTCATTATTCTGTACATAAAAGTATTACGGTGAGATTATCGAAAACTAAATATTTTACGAGATATTTTATTTTTTATATCAAAATATGTCAGATTAAAATATAAAATAACTCAAAAAGTACTTAATAAAAAAATACTTTATTATAGTGTTTTGGAAAGCTCTCGAGGTAAGCTACAAGAATATGTATTGAGAAATAGGGGTTCCCATTTAAGACATTAAAGGTGTCCTTCACTTGACCTTAACGATGCCATTCAAGGTCAAACCAATGACACCATCTTATGTTACCCTCAAAACCATACAATTTTTGTTCAAAACGTTTTTCTCTAAAATGCTTAGTTTTTGAAAGAAAGGGGGTGTACTGGTGGTCTAGGACACCCTGTATATATATATTTCAAAGAACCCTTATTTAATCAAGTTCTTCTTCATAGGCTTCAATAGTTATAATTATAGTATCTTCGTTATGTGTCGCTTCGGGTAAATCGGGGTCGTCTTGAAATTCGTTATATTTTACAAAGCATTCGAGGCACTCCTCTCCAATTCTCGAGTCTGTTAATTTCTTTTGACATTTATCACAATAAAAGCTGATAAGAAATCCGTCAATTATCAAGGTATGTTTATAAACTTTTTACCAATTGGATTTTTCAGACGGATTTATTTTATTACAACACTGTTGATAAAGTATAATTCCAACTCTGCGTTTATGATATAATGTAGTTCTTTGACAAAAGTATACTTGAGTTATTGGAGGAGGGGTTGGTACTTCGTAAATTGGCGTAAGGGGTCTTGAAAATCTATGCGGACACATGAAGGTTCCGAATTTTTAATAATTTTACTTTTTAGATATTTGTAGCGACAAATTTCTAGATAATAATATTCAAGCAATGTAATGCAGTAAATGGTATGTATATGCTAGAGTAAGTGATTAAGAGATATATATATATATGTATATTGCAATGAAATATAATATGCTGGAAAATAAAGTAACACAGTTATAGGGTAGGGTATAATAAAACTCACGACAATAATACAATATAGAAATGATAGCAATATATGTATGTCTCTTTATTTTTTGTTGGCACTGTTATTTTGAGCCCAAATTTGCATATATTTAGCGCGACGCGGGTCGTTTTCCGAAATTTCAGGCGGGGCGACGAACACCTATCAATAGTTATCGGAGTTAATATATAAATGAAGCTATTTGCCCCAGCCGATTGTTCGTTTTCAGAAATGTAAGAGGCGTTCGCGTTTGTAGATGTAGAAGGATTATTCGAGACGTCCCGGTAATACTGAGCTACTAGGCGTCTGAGTTGATTTTTACGGCCGGCATGGCGTGTCTTTGGCATGTTTAGTTGGTAAGCATTTCGATATTCGTGTACCTGTTCAACTCTAAATGTGCGAGGTCGCCTCACTAAGAAGAGAGAAGATGTAGCAAGGGCGAGCGGGGTCGCCTCTCACAGCCCTCACCACGTCTATCAAATGCACAAAATGTTTAGCAACAATGAGCAGTTTATCCGCTCGAAACCGTCGCTTTAGATTCGCCTCACGCCAAAAGGCAAGCACGCGCACTCAAAATGATTGAATATCTCGAATAATTTAAACAATGTATTCACTCGCGTAAATTCAAAGGTTTATTAAAAGAACGGAAATGATTTCAAATCGGAGCTCAGATTCTAAATTAAGAATCGCGCACAACACAATTCCTGAAAGAAAGTGATTAAACACAATTAATTGACAGGTCGGCTTCTGCCATCCCACCGCTGCCACCAAATTTATATGTCACGCCTCAGTATTCGAGGTTAATAAAAAAAATTAAATTTTAATTTCTACTACTAAGTAGACTCAAAAGCGTGACTATATTAGAGTAATAGTACTAAATCTGTATTGAGGTAGGAGTATAGTTTGTTGTTTATATTGAATATAATTTTAATAAATCAAATGTTTAATTCTTTTTCGGTCACCCTGCATTCACCGGGTTTACCGGGGACCAGAAGTCTTACAACCTATCTAAAATTAGAATAAAAAGTAATATCTTAACTTACCAATAATTGGTTATGAGTATAGAATTAATGGTTAGTATACTGGATTCTCCTTGTAGATGGTCCTCCAAATTGATTGATTATAAGCGTTCTTAATTATGATAATGACGGCTGATTCAGGATGAATTGGTAGCCGGATGTTGAAATAATTAGTAGAATGTCGTAAGTTAAAATAGCACTTTATTTTATATTTAAGTTAGGCAACTAATATTACTAGCATCTGCTAACGCTAGAAAAACTCTAAGTACAAGAATGGAAATCTTATAGACTGTGTGAACTCGGAACTTGTCGATGCGTTCACCAGATTACTACGTTGAGAGCTAGTGGTGTTAGCTGTTCGAAGTTTGAAATAGTAATGTTGGACGCTAGGCTCTCTCTGAGCTCCTCCGGTCTTCAGGTGTTGGTGGGGAGATGCTGCAGTGGGAGAGTCTTCCTATACTTGGTGGGATAGGGCCCTCTATGCTTTTGCCTTGGTCTTCGATGCTGGTGGGAGGGCCATAGGCGGGAATACAGCAAGTGGGAGCGCCGTTGGTAGGGAGCTCTACGTCACTCGGGGGTTCCTTGATGTGAGAGAAGGACAGCCATAGCGTTGCCTCATCTACTGCATGACTTCATGTTTCATCATCTTCCTTGGTCTTCGGGATGACGACTGCCTGCATTCCTCAATTATCTTATCGGGCGGGCGGATAAGATTATCGATCGACGGTGGACTTGCATCATCATGCACAGTCTAAGACTCTTATAATACATAGCATTGAATAAAATATTCTCTACTGAATATTCTTACAATTTTTATTTCCTACCTTTAAAATTAATATTAACATAGAATCTTATACTATTTAAAGCTGGCGTGTGCGTATAAAATATTGAAGCTATAATAAATAAAGTTTTTCGCAATTAATATGTATGTATAAATCGTACATCTGTTTTGCTATATGTATATATATATATATCTAATACTTTTCAAAAAAGACATTAGTCGAATTATTCTTCACAGTCCGAAGAATCTATGTATACAGCGTTTTGGTCTATGTATACGTTCCAAAATATATGTATAACGTTTTTAAATTTTGTCACATTTTATAATAAAGTTTTCAGTTTTCTAATAGCGTTCCTGTGGATTATAAATAAATTGTAGAATGTATGTTTTTAGTAGGTAATGCAGCGAGAAGGTCCTGCGAATATATGTATGCGCTTACATTTATAATATCTTATTTTAGTACATAGATATGTGCAATAGAATTTTGATGTCGTCAAACTAGCAAATCTACATATATATATATATATATATATATATATATATATATATATATATATATATATCAATCGTATAGTTTGACGACTTCCGCAGGGTCGCATGTACAAAAGTCCAAATTTTTGCCTTTCCGAATTTTTTCGAGCGTATTCTCATTCTACAGACCCATAGCTATATTTTTATATACTTTTTGATATACCGAGAGTTCAAGAATTATTGATGTGGAGCTTTTATATGCGGTTCTTCGTTATGATGTACGATTTTTATCTTACATTCATATGTGTATACGCTTGTACGTGTGGTTTGTGTGTGTAGTCCATATACAGGGTGAACATAAGTACTAATGCTAATTTTTAACATTGCTCTTTTTATTAGACGAGCAACTTTCTTCTTATATACTTGTACTTATATGCATGCTTAAATGATTGACACATATAGTTCTTATATAGGATGTCTATTAAATACTCATATATATTTTCCAAGTTATTTTTATGAAATTTATGATTGAATTTGCTCTGTTAGTATCCCCTTGAGTAAGTCTAATGAAAATTTATTGTTTATTAAAATAAAAATGTGCGGCTGGGACGTCACAACCTTAAAAGTAGAACGTTACAATTAGAAAAGGTAGTAATATAGTATATTATATGTAATGTGTTACAAAAGTGTAGAGTGCGTTTCGCGGTTGTGTCTAAATATAATAAAAGATAATAAAATGATAATATATGTATATATAAATGATTTCTTAATATTACTGGATCCGGAGGTCCAGGCAACGATTACATTATTTTATTCTCCTCGCTTTCCTTCATCCCGGATCAATAAGGTATGTGCCTTTGCACAGTTTTAGTTTGCTTATATAAACAACGCGTGGTTTACCACGAAAATCTATCCTGGCGTTGTTCATGGGCAATATTTCAATGATTCTATATAGTCCAGTATATTGATCGTCAAATTTTCCTTTTGTTGGTTCTTTCAGCAAATAGACTTTATCGTTAGCTTTAAAATTTTGTACATTTGTTCTCTTGTCGTAATGCTTTTTACTTTTTTCTTTTGACCTTATTAAGTTCTGTCTTGCTAATTGTTGAGATGATTTTAAAGTGTCAAAGAGGTTTGTGAGGTAGCCTTGGTAAGGTAATTCTATTATTCTCTCGGGGATTATAAAAGATGAAGGTACACGAGGAAGGTGTCCGAAAACTAAAGAGTAAAGGGTGTAATTTGTTCCTTCGTGTACCGAAGTGTTATAAGCGAACATTGCGGGGCGTATGTGTTCGTCCCATTCTTTATTTTGATTAATATACATTTTTAAATATTCAGTTAGAACATGATGCGAGCTTTCTATGGAACCGTTAGACTGTGGGTTGTAACGGGGTTACTTTTCGCGAGCGCGCGGATGAACTCGGTCGGGATCAGGGCTCGTGAAAAGGTGAGACATACGAAAAGCTTGAGTTATAATGTAGCGTATTTATTCGCCTCTTTCGGCAATGGTCTATTTACAATATGTTTCGTGAAGCTAGCGCGCGGCGGATAATGCAACGCGTTAGGTGCAGGTCGCTTGCGTTAGTCGGTGCGCGATGTTCAATGTATCGAACCGCTTAAGATATTCGGCGGCGTACAGCGAGGCCGTGTT
This sequence comes from Formica selysi, assembly GCA_009859135.1. Lineage (NCBI taxonomy): Eukaryota > Metazoa > Arthropoda > Insecta > Hymenoptera > Formicidae > Formica > Formica selysi. The sequence continues at coordinate 150,096 of WHNR01000101.1, read as the reverse complement.
TATTTTGACGGCGCGGGAAACGCGCAAGAAACAGGGCGCGGTCGATCGGCGCGTGTACGGCAAGGCCGTGTTTATTTTGACGGCGCGCGAAATGCGCAAGAAATAGGGCGCAGTCGATCGGCGCGGGTATGGCAAGGCCGTATTTATTTTGACGGCGCGCGGAATTATATCGGGTGATATAATTATGTATCTCGGCGCGATTCTACTTGCTGGATCACGGTAAAACTGTGTCGGTGCGTTCGCGTGTTCTTATCCGCGTATTCCCAGGTGTGCGGGAGGATGCGGCCGGAGATCGAGGATCCTCGATCGGGCGGAGAACTCTCCGTCCCTGCTTCCGTACGCGGATAGAGGATGGCTATCTGGAGTCGAGAAGCCTCGACGGAGCGGCGAACTCGCCGGCCCACGGTCCGTTTAGCGGTAGCGGTCGAATCTTAGACCGGATCTTAGATAGCGGCGAACTCTCCGCTTTCGTTTGATGAGGTCGGACTTTCGATAGGATTTCGCAGGCGGCGAGGAGAACGAGAATGCTCGGCGGAGACTGCGTACGCGTCGATCTCACGTTCCTTCGTTTGTATGCGAGTTTCTAGGATCGGTTCTGGTATCGGCTCGGAGCGTACTGCTCGAGAGAATTCAAGAATCGTTCTGGTCCTGAGATGCCGAAATACTGAATTTTATACCCGAGCGTCTAGCGGTAATTGCGTCGTTCGCCCCCGGGTGGGGATAACGACGCGTTGTTTTCGGCGGGTAATTATTACGGTAAACGCGTCACTTCCCCTGGGCGAAACGACGCGGCGTTTCGGCGGGTGACGCTCGGGATCTTCCGGCAGCATTCGGCTGTGCTCGGTTTTCCGTATAACGGCGTAACGGCGGCCGTATAACGGCCGTGCGGTTGTTTTACGCAACGGCGGCAATTAGAGTATTAAAAAGGGCGCTCGGCGCCTCTGCCAATGCCCGGCTGGTGTTCACCGGGCGGCAGACTTCAGGCTGGACTACTTGCCGGGTAACGATGGGGGGTGCATCGTTACAGGGTAATAAGCAGTTGTACGATACTGTTTGATAAAGTAGTTTGCAATGGTCTTCATAAGAGAGGTGAAGAAAGTGGGAGCTTGGCCAGTTAACAAGGCTCTAGGAGCTTCATATATACAAATAAAGTCTTTGATAAAAGCTTCTGCGATAGAAAGAGTCAGCATTTTGAATAGGAGAAGCGACACAGTATTTGGTTAAAAGGTCTTGGATGGTAAGTATATAGGAGTTGTTTCGGCTAGTGGTTGGTAATAGTCCTACTACATCCATGGAAATCTTATCGAAAGCGGCTCCCGGGGTATCCTTTATTAACATTGGCTATCTTGTTTTTACTCTGGTTAATTTCTTTATTTGGCAATTTCTGCAGTTCTTAACGTATTCTTGTATATCCTTTTTCATAGTTGACCAATAATGATTTTGTCTAATTCTATTATAAGTTTTTGTTATTCCTTTGTGACCTCCAATTTTGGTCGCATGTTTTTCATAAATAATATTCTGTCTCTCGTGCAGATCGGGATAGCGTATTAAAGATCTGCAAATTGTTATGGTTAAAGGTAAGTCTGTTAAGAATCTTTTGAGATTTTTGTACATAAAAATCCAGGGAATTGAGTCGTACAGGTCGTTCTGAGCAATACTAATAGATTTTAGATTTAATTCCGTTATAATGTCACGTTATAATGTAGAGGTTCTGCCATCCTGTTTTATCGGAAGGTTTATTAAGAATTTCCCGTTACTTAAATTTGTAGTACGCGCTCTTGTAAAAGTTAAGTCTTCATAATTTGAGAGTTTATTTTCTTTTTTATAGTCTTTGGATCCCTTGTCAATAGGAGCTCCGCCAAGAGTAGTAAAAATAACATGATGATCTTTTCTGGTAATTAAAGAGTCGCGAGTGTCGTTTATTCGAAAAGGGTTTTCATTGTCCGAGGATCTAGGTTGAGGGGATTCTGATTCAGTCTCGTCGGTCCCATTATCAGAATCTTCGTCTGTCGTTACTGGTTCGTTTTCGTCGGATCTTATTGTTTGATCATTTGAATCTACTTCTTTGTCTGAATTCATTTCGACGGGGAATAAGAATTGTGGTTCGTTATTAACAATCACAGGGGGGATTGTAAAGCATCTTCTGTTATGTCTCTAATTATTATTTGTTGTTGAGGGTTCGTAATTGTATTATCATTGGATGGAACAGTAATAGAAGGTCTAGATTGTTGCGTAGTTGATTGAACTGTTTGATAAGAAAAAAGAGATTCGTTGGAACTCTCGTTTAAAGTAGTTAGAGGAAGCAGAGAAGCGTCAGAAGCGGGTGAGTTTCTTGAAAGAGTGTCTGCTACACTACATTAGCTTTTCCCGCTTTGTAATTTATTTCGTAATCATATTCAGAGAGTTTTAACCTCCATTTTCAGAGCCTCGAGCTGGGGTCCTTTATTGAATGCAGCCAAACCAGCGGTTTGTGATCTGTCAGGATGGTAAATCGTCTGCCATATAGATAATGGCGAAAATATGTGACACAGTACACGACGGCTAGACATTCCTTCTCAATCGTAGAATATCTTCCTTCGGCGTCGTTTAATGTTCTGGAAATGTAGGATATCGGTAAGACTTTCCCGATTTTACCTTGGCTTAATACACCTCCTACGGCGTATCCGCTAGCGTCTGTTGTTAATAGGAATGGTTTGCTGAAATTTGGATACTGTAAAATGGGTTTTCTGCATAATTCGTTTATTAGAGTATTGAACGCGTTTTCTTGAACTTATAATTATACTTAAAATTACGCGGCACAGGAATGCGAGTATGTGTCTGATGTGATGCTAATAATGACGGCAATAATTAATCCGTTAATAGTGTTGTAAATCTTTTTCTTGGTTAGCCGCTACATAAAGACAAATTTTTTGTCTTGTTTTTAATTAATTGCATACATGTATACATGTATGTAACTATGCAAATACAATACAACAAATTTGTCTTTATGTAGCGGTTAACCAAGAAAAAAATTTACAACAGTATTAATTATTGCAGTCATTATTACCATCACATCAGATACATACTCGCATTTATATACATATGTATTTGATCGTGTCGATGTCAATATTATATAAACATATATTTTTTGCCTAATTTTAACTAACCTTCAATTCATTCCGCTCCCTTTCGGAGAGGAAGGGTCCTCTTTGAAACGGCGACGTCGCCGCCGTCGCCGTCCTGGCCCCGGCCGCCGTGGCCCCAGTCGTCGTGGGCACGGCCGTCGCCGCCCCGGCCGTCATTGTCTTGGCCGTCTGGGCCCCGGCCGTCGTCGTTCTGGCCGTCGTGGCCCCGGCCGTCGCCGCCCCGGCCGTCGTGGCCCCGGCCGTCGTCAAACTGGCCGTCGCCGTCCTGGTCGCCGTAGTCCTGGCCGGCATCGCCGTCGCCGTCGTCGCCGTCGCCGATAATCCGGCAAGCCTATGGTCCGGCAGGCTAGTCGCACTTCGGGCTGAAAACAAAAAAATATATTAATATAATAAAGAAAATTAAAAGTATATTCTCCCTTTACTTTGTGTCTATATATTTTATTTACAGAGATAAAAAGAGAATATATAAGAGAAAAAGGAGAGAAAAAAGATATAAAAAAAGAATGTTTACATTATTGTAATTTATGTAGCGTTATATATGTATACGATACACAAATTTCAATAATATATAGCTCTAATAATGTTAATTAAATATACATTTATAATAAAGTATTGTACTTACTTTGTCTCAGCTTTGTTGGCTTCATCTTCGTACGGTGGACGGTGAACGGTGGACGATCGCAAGACAAATGATGATGTTTGGGCCGATTCCGAGCACGTGCGCCGTTGCCACATGGCACAGTATCGAGAGAGAGAGAGAGAAAGAGAGAGAGAGAGAAAGAACGAATAAGGAGCAAGCGAGATAGCTAACATGAAAGAGTTCCGAAGTCTCGCTCGCAAGGCTCGCTTTATCTATAATCTCTCGCGTTATACAGGGTGTTAGAAAAGTCTGGAAACGGTAAAATATCTCGTAAACAATGCATTTTAGAAAAAAAGTTTCAGACAAATCAATTAGTATCAAAAAAAATAATTGTTTTTAAGAAAAAGTATGTAATTATTTACAATGTATTTTTTAAAACAATTATTTGTTGTTTTTTACACTAATTGATTTGTCTCATTATTCTGTACATAAAAGTATTACAGTAAGATTATCGAAAACTAAATATTTTACGAGATATTGTATTTTTTATATCAAAATATGTCAGATTAAAATATAAAATAATTCAAAAAGTACTTAATGAAAAAATATTTTATTATCGTGTTTTGAAAAGTTTTCGAGATAAGCTATAAGAATATGTAATAAAAAAAGGGGGGTTCCATTTCAGAAAACTTCGACCACATTGACCTCACCTTGAAAAGACCACTTAAGGTCAAATCCATATTTTTATCATGTTATCCCCTCAAAACCATGCAACTTTTGTCTGAAATATTTTTTGATATCTCACTTCGTTTCCGAAAAATATGCCCGCGTCACTATAAATGCCGCACCCTATATATATGTATATATATATATATATATATATATATATATATAAGTAATTAAAGTAAGTTAATTTAAATTTTTATTCACAAAATTAATTATGAAAAAAATTTATTCTAATATCTTCTGTAAATAATTATTATAAAATTATTTTACATTTACTTTCTTAGTAATATTTTTAAATTGGAGAAAACTTGTCAAAAACATTTTTTGAATTGAGATTATAAAATTCCTGAGTTTATACAAAAAAAATTAAATGACTTATATAATGTTTAAATTTATATTGATTTCTATCGTTTTACTTTAATTTAAATTATTATTAAATTTTATTTACTTACATCTGTTTTATACAATTATTTAATTATATATACACATACATATTTGTTCGGGAGTCGACCTCGACCAGATCGCCCAAATCTTGAGAAACGCTCAGAGATGAGCGAGAAGCGGTGTGTAACGCGAATCCGTAGATCCGCTGGAGGATAAGGAGATGTTCAGAAAATACTCGATTGCAGATTGTTTTCAATATTCGTTTAATTTTGAATAATAGGAGCGAGCGACGGCACGTATTCCGCGACTCCGACGGAAATCTTCAAAATGTCCTGTTAATGACTGCCTTCGACGCATATCGGAAATCTTGTAGAGCTTCTTGCTAGAGGCTCTCGCGAGAACGGATATCTTGCACGCGGACGCCGGATGTTGCTTGGCGCGAGGCAGAGGACATTCGCGGAACGGTTAACGCGCGTCGACTCTCGGACTCCACACTCTTAACAATCACAAACTCAATAAGTATAGAGCAAGTAGTATGACAGACAATGAGGCGTCTTTCGCACTGAGTTCGATGCTCGATTGTATGCTAGAATGTCGGTTGAGAATTTACAACGAGGATGACAAAAGCGCATACGACACGTGCGAATTAAACAACAGCAGCGCGAATGGTCTATGAGTACCGCGACACGACACGAGCGAGAATACGATACGAGATAATATCATACGAGAAATTATGATACGAGAAATTATGATCGATTGCTATCGACCAGCTCAAATCGTCGTCAGCGGCAGACTGAATAACGACGGAAAAGAGTCGCGGTCGACCGATTTCCATAATAGGATAGTTTCGGCGCCGAACGTTCGAAAATATAGGTGTTTGTCACACTTTTTCTTTGTTATGATCACGCGATCACGCGCCGATCGGCTGATCGCGACGATGTTTATTCTCGCTCGTGTTTTGATTGCGGCTCTTACCGTTCAGATTTGTCGGTTGAATTTACAGTTTAAATTTATCGATCAAATTAAACGTTTCAATCTTGAACAATATTAGAATCTATTTATTGCGACGACTTTTCCTACCGTCTCGCGGCTGAGCGATAAACGCGGCCGCCGACTCGTTCTCTCCGTCGCGCGGGTGTAAATTGCGCCGACGAACAGGAGCTAATTCGCCGAACGGGAGATGTGGAAGGGTCGTTGACAAAAACGGGAAAACGGAGAAAAAGATCCACGCGCCAGGTGGGAACGGGATGTTAGGAGTTCCGCGCGTACCGTGACGAGATCCGAGAGATAATCGCGAGAATCGAACTTGGGCGCCAGATACGACCTTTCACGTATCAATTCGCGAAACACGCAAAATAAGCGCGAAATAAACGCGAAAGAAATTGCCGGAATTCGCCACGGGCTGACTAGCTCGCCTAACGGTAGAGGGGCAGGGCGACTGTTGATCTAACGCGAGAAAATGTGCAAGAGACGACAAGTACGTAAACGACAAACACAACTGGAAAGAAACTCGTAAATTAAACAGAGAAATTAACAGATTTATTAGAATAGCGGGAGCCGCAGCTCCTCGAGAATAGTAATGATAAACCGCGCGGATATACGGCGGTGGTAAAAGAAACGCGGCTGCGAGACTGGGTGTTAGACGCGGGGCGCGAAACCCCGGAGTGCGTACGCCGAGACCGACCCGTTAGATCGGCCGAAATGTTCGCTCGGCTTGAATTACGCCTCGCACTGCGAAGAAATTGATTATTGCGTTCTTCTATAATTCGGGCGCAAGACCGAATCAATTCTCAATATCACCTCGCCAACGGCGACCTTATCGCCCGCTATTACCGCTAAATTATTACTACGCAACTTAAGATTAACAGGCAATTAATACAACGCGGACATGCTTCGATTTCGGACGGACATGTTACGCAGAATCGAATGCTCGGCACACACACGCAATTCATGCAAGAATCGCGAGGAAACTCTCACAAAACGCGCTCTCAATTTTGATACGCGGTGCTTTACAACCGACATAATACGTCGAATTTACGCGATTCACACTCTCACGTAACCCGTACAATAATCGCGAAGGAAGGTTGCACCGGACGTGCATGCAAATTTTATACGCGAGGATTCACAAACGAAGGATAAAAATAATATAACAAATTGACGCGAATCACACTCACACTCGAACGACCGACATACAGCACGAACGAGACTTAAACGCTAGACGTGCGAGAACCAACGCATATCAAGAGACACAGTAGTGTCTCGCGCCAAGTCATGCGCAGCAACAGCAAGGCGTACCGTGTATCTTCACGCGAGCCGGTCAGTTGAGAGTAACTGAAATTATCAGATTTCAATAACGGCTGGACTGATTGAGATCTTACTAGGCTCAATTGATAGCTTGGGTATTAATTATATAACGAAAATATCTTTATTTTCACTCTACATGTGTCGTGAACGGCCATATTATGACGCAAAGTCACAATGTGGAAATTCTCACTTAAGAAACGTCGACGTCGTCGTCGACCACATGAAAATGTACTTTTCTAGCTTTACACGCAAGATGGCGTTAGTTGAAAATAAAGTTATCGATAATGCATAATACTGTATTGCGAGCTCAATTACCATTTTCATTACTGTCGGTAATAGTTATTAATAGATGTATCATTCTTTCTCTTTTGTTATCTCTCGTTCTCTTTTGTTAATTCCTGCTTTCTTTCTCTTTCTCTTCGTTTTTCGCGTATTACGCCATTGTGCATGTGCGTGCGTGTGTGCGTGCTTAGAGAGGAGTACGAATAATAATGCTGTGTATATATATATATATATATACATATGCGAGCGCGCGCGCGCGCGCGTGTGTGTGTGTGTGCGTGCGTGCGTGCGTGCGTGCGTGCGTAATATATATATATATATATATATATGTATATATATATATATATATATATTAACAAATTTGTAACAAATCTGTACAGAGCCAAATAAATCAAGAAGGTTTCGTAAATATTCATTAGGTTTTTCCACTATCCAAATAATAAATTTTGTTTCGATAATGATCCCAATAAATCATTTAATCTGACTGCATCCGTTATGAAAAAAAGGAGTAAATGATTATTGTAACGCGCATAAAATATACGTTTTTTTGATAGTACATATTTCTTAATGTGAGCCTTATATATATATATATATATATATATATATATATATATATATGTGTGTGTATGTATGTATGTATGTATTATAATATACGTTCACTCTTTTTTTCACATCGGATGCAGTCAGATTAAATGATTTATATTAAAATCAATATAAAAAAAAAATTTATTATTTGGATAGTGGAAAAAAACCTAAAGAATATTTACGAAACCTTTTCGATTTATTTGGCTCTGTACAGATTTGCTACAAATTTATTATTGTTAATAATATCATTGTATATTTGTATTTAATTAAAGATGTTTAATTAAAGATGATATATACTACAAAAAGGAATGATATCCCTAAAAACTTACCTTTTTTAAAAAAAGGTAAAAAAGGCGCCAAGTACATGCGCCACTTGTGAAAAATTGTATTTATATATATTTATAAAATAATATTATTTTAAATTATTGAAAATAAAAACTTATAAAAATATTTTAACCCAAGAAAATGGTACAAATATATCCTACAAAAATAATGATATCAACAACTTGCGCCAACTGAAATATAATCTACGGAATCCGAATCTCCAGAGAGACGACACACGGTTTATTAACAACGCGAGGTAATGTCTCGATCCGCGGAAACCAATACTTTTGAGGTTCCGGGACTCGAATCGCTTGACGACGTGGCCGTGACGCGAAAATCTACACTAAAGAATCGGGCTTAGCCCGTACACCAAAGTACGAATTCACGGCGACGACGACAGAACGAAACGATTCCGGGCGCGAACGCGAGTGGCGAATATGGCGAAGGATAACCTCACCGGTACTTCTCTTCCCGTCGGAACGGCTGGGGTGACGCTGTCCTCCCGCTCACAGCTAGTCCGTCCTTGGAGATCGCCGGGATCCTCTCCTTTCGTAGCCACAATCTCTCACGCCTCGCTATCGCTTGCTTCCTTCTCTCGATCTCGCCTCTATCGGAAACGCCGCTATCTCGCACGCGAGCTCACGCCAGTCTCATCCCGGATCGTCGCGATCCAGAATCGATACCTGTGGGCCAGCCGGGGCTGCGCACACGGGGTGCGTATTATCGCGACCTATCACGCGTTATCACGCGCTGTGGCCGACGGGCGGCGCGCTCACGGTCGTATCGGGGGTGCGCGCGCCCCCGGTATTACAAACAATAATTAGCTGGGGCCCTTTCCGGGGCCGTCGCAAGGTCTAGGGCGAACGGCTTGGCCGGAAGTATCGCTGCCACCCCTCTCTTCGTCTTTTCCGGGGCCGTGTCACGCCATCGGGTGCAGGATTGCAGCCCCTCCGCGGGGACCGGATCCGCACGGGCCTGTGTCCTTGCGCGAGGATCCTCTCTCTGTCCCGTGCGTTGCGCATCACGTGTGCGGGTCCTGATCCCGCCGTGACGTAGCTAGACGTTAGATGCTTTGAATTCTCGGATTGCTGGCTCCTTGCCCCTCGGCGGTCATCCTTGATTGACGATGATATTTTCGATATTGACGATGATTTAGTTGATGTTTTACTGACTTCCAGCTTTTTCTTCCGGTGAGGCTCCAACTCAAATCATCATACAAAAAAAAACAACAAACGGAATTAATATTAAGCACGAAATCTCGATCAATGACGCCTCTCTGGAGGTAACGGTACGGTTCTCGCAATTATTCGACTGGCGCGGCCCTTCAGCCCGCGCTTTTCGATCGGAGAGGGACTCGGCGGACGCGCGCGAGACGGCAACGTCACATTATATATATATATATATATATATATATATATATAATTTTAATCACTTATAATTCAAAAATTATTGCAATCTTGATATTTTTGTATTAGAATTTTTGACTATTTTATTTCTAGAATGCATTATGTATATGGAGTTTGTGACCATGTACATATATATATATATATATATATATATATATATATATATGTACATGGTCACAAACTCCATATACATAATGCATTCTAGAAATAAAATAGTCAAAAATTCTAATACAAAAATATCAAGATTGCAATAATTTTTGAATTATAAGTGATTAAAATTTGCTAATAATATTGCATACAATTCATATCCTCAGACTTTATACACATACTGATCTGTCATCTGTTATTGCAGACAGATAATAGGAATAAATAAATTTGTACAAAACTTGATCAAAATAAATAATAATATAATAATTAATCAATAATTGAAATTGTTATTTAAGAACAAATTAAATATTTTAGGTACAAGTATAGTTTGATATCAGCTAATTGCATAACATAATACTCATACACATAAAAAACAATAAAATCAGCTGTGCAGTAAAAATCAATATTACCTGATTTGTAAAATCAATAACAAATGACAGATCAGTACGCGTATATGTGTAGTTACGGAACTGAATGCGCGAGATGTATGCGATATCATAATAAACTTTGGTCATTTATAATTCAAAATATTACAGCTTTAAAATGTTTGTATTTCAATTTTTGACCCTATTTTATTCCTACAATACATTATTGTACGGAGGTGGTGAGACAAGCTATGTATGTATGTATATATATGAGTGCGTGTATGTGTGTGTGTACGCGCGCGCGTGTGTGTACACACAGTGTATATATATATATAAGTAATGCCGAATATATAACATAAATCTCTAAAAAATAAGAACGCAGTCTTTTGCTTATTTTGATATTTTATTGAAAATTTATTTTTGTATTTTATAATAGTAGTTAGTGCTACAGTAGTTAGTTAGCCAGAGGCGGTCAGTTCGTGAGCTGGTAGTTTTAAGAATATTTGACACCAAATGCGTTTTGCATGTTCGCTTTGGTTAAAAAATATATGCCAGAGGCGATCAATTCGTGAGTTGGTTGTTATTTCACACTAGATGCGATTTGCATGTGTGTTAAAAAATATATGCCAGAGGTGATCAATTCGTGAGCTGGTTGTTATTTCACACTAGATGCGATTTGCGTGTGTGTTAAAAAATATATGCCAGAGACAATCAATTCGTGAGCTGGTTGTTATTTCACACTAAATGCGATTTGCGTGTGTGTTAAAAAATATATGCCAGAGGCGATCAATCCGTGAGCTGGTTGTTATTTTACACTAGATGCGATTTGCGTGTGTTAAAAAATATATGCCAGAGGCGATCAATTCGTGAGCTGGTTGTTATTTCACACTAGATGCGATTTGCGTGTGTGTTAAAAAATATATGCCAGAGGCGATCAGTTCGTGAGCTGGTTGTTATTTCACACTAGATGCAATTTGCGTGTGTGTTAAAAAATATATGCCAGAGGCGATCAATTCGTGAGCTAGTTGTTTTGCATGTGCGTTATGCTTGTTATAAAATAATTTAGAGGCATTTATGTTGTCAAAACATTTTCTATTGTATTATAAAATAGCATTATATAACTAATTTTTAATAGCACTTAGATCAAAAAATGTATAAACAAAAGACTGCACTTATTTTTCAGAGGTTTTATTTTTTTCAAAAATATATAAAATTATATATATAATATATATTATTATATATAATATTTTATTTTTGTAGCTCTGTTTTAAAAAATATTCATCCATTAATTTTTCTTTGCAGGCGACAATTATTGCAGCTAACCCAAGAGGCAAATGACTCCCGGCACACTAGCATTACTGAGGGTACTAACGAATCTGTAAATTTGCAAAAATTGGTTGAATTACTTCCTGATATAATGGACTCGATAATTAGTACCCAAACAATGCAGTGCCTCGAGTCAACTTCAAAGACAGGTATGTGTGAAAATGTTGAATTTTGCGAAGATAACAATAATTTTGTTATCGAAAACGGCCTTCTGGATACAAATCGTATCCAGGAAAGCATGCCTGAAGGCCGTCGCATTGTCGACATTTCTTTTCTGTGGAGTGAAATCCATAGAACATTTGATAACCATACGCGAGGAATAGAGTGCCAATTTAAAGATTGGAAACTCGTTAATTCTCGTCGCCGTGGATTAATGACACAAGTGTTCTTCAAATGCCAAATGTGCAATTACGAAGCCAACATCTGGTCAGAACCCACAGAGCCTGAAACATTGGACATTAATACAGCCGCTGTAGCAGGAACTGTTACAATGGGAATTGGTTTTGCCCAGCTGGAAGAGCTGTGTGCAGCCATGAATGTTCCTTGTATGTCCGAGCCGACTTACAGAAAATATAGAGAAAATTTAGTCGATGATTTTCAAAAAACAGCCATGGAAAATATGAAAATGGCTGGCGAAGTTGAAAAGCAACTCGCTATTGAAAAAAACGAGGTTATAAACGGCATTCCGTATATAACAGTTGTAGCGGATGGTAGTTGGATGAAGAGATCGTGAAGAGACGGCAACGCCTACGACTCACTTTCCGGTATTGGAGCCAAAATTGGTTACCGAACGGGAAAGATTCTCTTCGTCGGTGTCCGCAATAAATTTTGCACGCTATGTAATGTGGCAGAGCGGAGAGGTATAGAACCAAGAGCTCACAAATGCTACAAAAATTTCGACCGCAATGTCAGCTCTACAAGCATGGAGAGTGATGCCATCGCGGAAGGTTTTAAATGTAGTCTTGAAATGCATGGACTGATTTACAAAACAGTTGTTGCCGATGGTGACAGTAGTGTATATCAGGCCATTGTTGATAACAGACCATACCGTGAACATATGGTGACAGTCAAAATAATTGAATGCACCATTCATTTGCTTCGCAACTTATGCAAAAAGCTTAAAGCTGTGGCAGAAATGACTCAGCCAAAGATGCATAGACAGCGTGGCTTTGTAGAGATGCAAAATGTTGTAAAAAGCAACATTTTAAAAATACGAAAGGAGGTAATACAGGTAACCGCTAGACGAAGAAATGAAAAGCAACCTCAACATTATCAGGCTATGGAATTGCAAAAAGATATATTGAACATTCCTAATCATATTTTTGGCGAACATAAGCGATGTGAAGCTCGCGGTCATATAAGCAAAGAGAATTGTAATGAAACGAAGAAAAATTATGTACCGTTTCTAAAATTACATGGTCTCTATCCAAAAATACAAAGTGCTGTCATGTATCTTAGCGCTTACTCCGATAGCTTATTGCTAAATTTAACGAATAACCCTGCAGAATCGTTCAATTCGATAATCTGCAAACAAATAGGCGGAAAGCGTATTAATTTTGGAAAAAAAGGCTCTTACAATGCTAGAATTGCAGGAGCAGTTGTGCAATACAATACGCAACAAGTACTTACACAATTACATCAAAGCATGTGTAAGACTCTTCCGCCTATTGTCGAGAATCTGGAAAAGCGACGCCAAATAAAAGTTGCAAGAACCAGAGAATCTCGTGAAGCGCAGGGAAGGCAAAAAAAATTCAAACGAGAATCAGGAACAGATTGTTATTACGGTCCGCAATCGCAAAAACCGGATCTTCCATCCGATATATTTGAGCAACTGCGACAAAATCATTTAGAACAGTTGTTCGAAAAAGGGGTAAATTGGCAAGAAATAGAACTTGAGACTAGAAACCAAAATGAGTCCGAATTATGGTTATCATTGAGACGTGAAATGTTGACGGCATTCAATTTTGAAACCGTATGTCGCATGAGACCAACAACGTCTTGCGCATTGACTGTAAAAAACATTTTATATCCTCCGTCTATTGATACCGCAGCCATGAAATATGGTCGCGATAATGAAAATGTAGCGAGGAAAGAATTGGCCATGAAATTAAATAAAGCAATAAAACTTTGCGGATTGTTCATTGATAATGAAAATCCATTCTTGGGTGCTTCTCCTGACGGACTTATTGAGAAAAATGGTCTTGTGGAAATCAAATGTCCTCTGTCGGCTGAACATTTGACAGCAGAAGAAGCCATAGAGACATTGCCTTCTTTGAAAGGCATCTTTGATAAAAAATCCACATAAAATGAATCGGAATCACCGATATTTTTACCAAGTTCAAGGTCAATTGAACATAACAAAGCGAGAATATTGCATTTTTGCTGTTTGGACGCCAAAAAGCATAAAAATATTGCATATTAGTACAGACAATGAATTCTGGAAAAATCAAATGCTGCCTTTTCTAACACGCTTCTACTACGAATGCATGCTTCCAGAAATATTGGATAGTCGCCATAATAGACATATCCCAATCAGAAATCCAAAATATATAACAGAAGCTAAAGAAGAAGCAGCGAAACAAATAATTAGCCGAAAAAAAATTCGGCGGAATATTATAGAAAATGCAAATATTCTCGAAGAAAAAAAGCGATGCAAATTAAATGTTTTGCCTGTAGAAGCAGAAGCATTTACTGCTACTGCTGCTACTCTGGATACAGAGCAAGATGATGATTGTATCATAGTTAGTTATTCAAATAACACACATGATATTACTAAAGACGATGTGGAGAGACATGAAAAAATGTTAAATGCGATTGCTCCACTCTCTGTCGTGAAGGATAATATCTTGCCCATAAACAGCAAAATAAACGACGAATCATTAGATCGATTTTTACGCATCGTAAGAGAAACTACTGATTTCGAAACGCAAAGTGTGCAATATTTGGAGTTTCCTCATATGATTGCAGCCAGTGATAGTAATAAAAGCTTACAAATCATTGGAGGGAATTGTAGTGATCACTGGCGATGTATTTTCTTTGATGGCACTAAACTTCGCGTATATGATAGCCTATCTGGCTGTACATACGGTAAGATGGTAGCTAAAGAGAAAAATTATATACATATACGTTATCCTACAATAAATCAAGCTAACATTATTTTTAAAAAGGTTCAAATACAACCTGATGGCATATGTTGTGGGAGTTACGCTGCGGCTTTCGCCACGACTATAGCCTTAGGAGGCAACCCTTGTGAACAGAAATATTCCAAGGATGTAAAATGCATGAGAGAACACTTTTTTAAAATTATAGAAGGCAATAAACTGCTGCATTTTCCACAATGATCAAGCGACGCGGTAGCGTCGCGACGCCAAGTATATTTTTTACCTTTATGAGATTTTTTTTTAGTAGGATAACATTATCCAAAAAGTGTATCGTGATATTTGTACGAATATTAAAAAAAAAGATGCCTCAATCTCGATTGCAAATTATAATCGGAGAGACGAAAAACATATTGGTTGCGTTCTCACGAAAATGGGCGATGGAGGGGTCCATCTTATATTTTCAATATTCAGAATATTGTAAAAATATATTATTCTGTTGCGATCGAGACAAACAATGTATTATAAATCTTTATTAGAAATATATAAACATTTATGTATACGAACAAAAAAAAAGACAATATAATATATATTTGTATAAATAATACATTGTTGTTATATATCCATTGATTATATCGATTGAAAAAAATTAGCTGCATTGCATAGATCGCAACTTATAGAAAGTTACATGATAATATTCAGAATATATGTATATACAGGGTGTCCCATAATTCGCGGATCACCCGCCATGTGCAGGTAGAGCACATGAAACCGAGAAGAAAAGTCCTTTACCATTTTGCGATTTTCGTAATAATTATTAAGAAATTAATTTAAAAAGATGGGCCAATCACAAGCGCGCGGAGAGAAGAGACTTCCTACTCAGGCGTTGCTAGGTGCGCGGCGAAGCGGTGGGAGGGGCGCTGTATACGGCTACGTACGAGCGAACGCTGAAGCCACGCATCTCGAACTATTCTCTCTCTCTCTCTCTCTCTCACTCACTCTCTCTTTCTCTTTCTCGCGCGCGCGGCATAGGAAGCAGAGTTGGGCAAAAATCTAATTAACAATTACAAATTTCAATTACAATGTAATTCTTAATGCAATTAATAATTACATTTTATAATCGTTAATTATTGCAAACAATTACATTGTTTGCAATAATTAACAATGTAATTAGATACGAAAAATTAGATAAGAAAATCGCAAAATGGTAAAGGACTTTTCTTCTCGGTTTCATGTGCTCTACCTGCACATGGCAGGTGATCCGCGAATTATGGGACACCCTGTATATCATACACATACATCTATATACGCCTATGTACATATTATACATATACATATATATATGTAACGATGCATTCCTCCCCATCGTTACTGTACCGTACCCGGCCGCCGATCCGCCGGAAGTCCGCCGCCCGACGAACACCGGTCGGGCAAATGCGGAGGCGCTGAGCGCCCATTTTTAAATAACATCAGAAACACGTAAACATATAACCGCCGTTAGACGCGCGAAAACATCGAGAGCCGACGACGCGCTCGGGTAACCGTCCGACCGCTACCGAAAATACCCGAGTCGCGCGCGCCGGTTCAACGATAAACCAGATACCGTTAGAACAATAGGCGAATTACGCAGACGCGCGCGCCGAAAACCGGTATAAATAGAGCGCGTTTCTGAATATCGGGACCAGATCTTCCGCACCGCCAGAGTCTGTAAGACGCCTGGAAACCGCCTAGATCATTTACCGCTCAAAGAGAGAGAAAACGGGGTTGGGTGTACTCAGCCTCCGCCGAGAGTTTGCGGCATCTCAGAGAGCGTTCCTTCTGAAACCGTTAAAGAGAGGCAAACGGGAACGGGCGTACTCGTCCCCGTCGAGAGTTCTCGACACCTCGAATAAATCCGACCACCTACGTGCAACGGCGATCTTCTAGTGGTGGGGAGTTCCCTGCCATCGACGGGTGTTCTCGTCAGCCGTTGCACTCCTGAATTACACGGGGAAAGACCATCCCGAATAACTATCGAACGCACGAGACGCGTTTAGCTAATACGGCCCGACCGCCATCACGACATCCGGACTCGCCATTGATACGGCGCGCTAAGTCCCGCGCCGGGGGATGATCCACATCCCTACCGCGACACCGATCGATAGCCGCCATCAATAAATACGCGTCAAAGGACCGCCCACCGGGCCGACCGAAATTACCGCCCGATAGGTAACGTCATCTACCGAAATCACGGCCCGCGAGCTATAATCGATATTCGAGCGATCCGCCGACAGCGCGCATCGCGCAACGCATCCGCGCGTTGCATTGGATGCACCGCGCCTAAATACGACCGTACCGTTGTTCTGCCTGTATCATACACGCATCTACCTTACCGCTATATCAATTATAAGCATTTATATCTCACGTACCGCCGTACCGCCGTACAGACGACCGATACACACACACACTACGATACATTACATAATCTGCGCTCCGCTCGTCATTGTTATACCTTTGCGCACTCACTCACTCGCTCACTCGCCACTCGTCTCGCACAATAATACAGGCGCACACCTATACACCCTCACACACATATAACACACGCTGTACATATATACCATAACACGCAATAAATTATCTTTTACCTAACACCACTTTCGTTCGTCTCTCGATACCCTTTCACGAGCCCCGGATCCCGACCGAGTTATCCGTCACCGCCTCGCGAAAGCGGTTTATTACATTGGCGCCCGAACAGGGACCGTTTTGACCAGGCCGTATCGAGACACGAACCCTAGCTACACGAGACGAAGAGTCATACAAGTGCGAAAATGAGAGGGTGGATTTACAACCTACCCAAAGCGCAACTGATCGAAGTGGCCGTCGGCCGGGGCGTAGACACGTCCGGTACCCTCGACGATATCCGACGGCGGATGTCCGCGTATGTCGAGGCGCATCCCGACGAATTCGGGGCGCACGGCGACGAGCACACGACCGCGGCCCAGACACCGCCGCGCACCGCACCACCGACCCACGCCACGCACCCCGCGCCCCCCGATAGCTCCGAAGTACTGTGCCAAATGCGCAAATGGGGATGTCATTTCGACGGGCGCGACCCATTTGATTTCCTCGAACGGTTAGAGGAATTAAAAGCCGGGCATCGGTACCCCGAGGCCGCGATGCTGCTCGGGCTACCCGAACTACTCAAGGGAGACGCATTACGGTGGTGCCGAAATACACGCCACCGCTGGCAAACGTGGGGGGACTTTGACCGAGCATTCCGCGCTCAATTTCTCAATGCATCTCCGATAGTTTTGTAACGCGGTCAACTCGCTCGACGCTCGGATCGGCTCGTCGGTGTCCGGGTTCGAGAGGAGGGGAGATTCAAGCTTGCGTAGACACAGTACAGGTAGAAAAGATAGTTTATTGAAAGCGAAATATATACAGAGTAGCTTGCAGGGCCGTGCGGTGTTAGGCGTGCGCTTGGCGGCAAACGGGTGCTAGGACGCGAGCGCAGCGGGAAGTATAAGCGCGAAGCGGTCGGCGTGAAGCGGCGTGCAGCGCGAAGCGGATTCGACTTAATATGACTTTATTTACATGCGCGTTAGCTCAGTATCTACGGTGACGTTATTTACACGCGGGTTGATCGCGACGCGGTTATCCCGGTCGGGCTTATTCCTAGCGGTTTATAATTACGGCGCGATTCGCAGGCGCGGACATATAATTAACCGGACTTATTACTAGCAGGTTGCATAAGTTCGTGCCCGATTTTCATAGATGGCATTAAGTTACTGCATGGCGGAGTTCTATTGTTTTTGTGTGGTAATTGTTGCTTACACCGAATAGATGACGTTGTCTTATGTCAATTTAGCGTCAGACATTGTTCAGATAAGTCCATTTGTGCATAAGAGAAATCATTAAAAATGGAGAACGAAAAGGTGCATTTGCGGCATGTAATGCTATATGAATTTCGGAAAGGCGTGAGTGTTGGGATTGCACAAAAAAATATTCAAACCGTTTATTTGGACCGCGCTCCTGCTCTCCGAACAGTCAAAAAGTGGTTTGGCAGATTTCGAAATGGTGATTTCAACATGGAGGATCAACCCCGCTCTGGACGGCCTTCTGGCATTGATGATGACATTGTGCATGCCTTAGTGGAAAGAAACCCAAGGATTACAACTGAGGATATTGCTGAGAGGCTGAACATCGATAATTCAACCGCTTTTCGTCATTTAAAAAAGCTTGGATACATTTCCAAGCTTGATACGTGGGTGCCGCATTTCCTGACTGAAAGGAATAAGCTAAACCGCATGACTGTGGCTCTTTCTCTTCTCGAGCGTAACAAAAAAGAGCCTTTTTTAGATCGAATGGTAACAGGCGATGAAAAGTGGATCCTCTACAAAAACGTACAGCGAAAGAGGACATGGAAAACAGCAGCTGAAGGAGCAGAACCCGTAGCAAAGGCTGGCTTGCATCCGATGAAGGTGTTGCTGTGTGTTTGGTGGGATCGCAAGGGAATTATTTACTTTGAGCTGCTCCGACGCGGCGAAACAATCACGGCGGACAAGTACTGTGGACAACTAACTAGACTCGCTGCAGCTATTCGAGAAAAACGTCCGATTTTGGCCAATCGAAAAGGCGTCATCTTCCACCACGACAATGCTAGGCCACACGTCGCTCAACAGACGCTGCGAAAACTGCAGGAGTTGCAATGGGAAATTCTGCAGCACCCGCCATATTCTCCAGATATTGCGCCTTCAGATTTTTATCTGTTCCGGTCTTTGCAGAATAGTTTAAATGGCAAGAATCTCAATTACGAGGAAGCTGTCGAAAACCACCTTACAAACTTTTTTCAAGAAAAACCAAGTTCTTTCTTCAAAAATGGAATCGACAAGCTTATAGATCGTTGGAAAACCATTGTAGAAAAGAATGGAGACTATATAATTGATTAATAAAAGTGTTATCCCTAAAATATAATCTATTGAAGTTTATATTTAAATCGGGCACGAACTTATGCAATCACCTGATAATTACGGCGCGATTCGCACGCGCGGACTTACAATTAACCAGACTTATTAACCAGGCTTATAATTACGGCGCGGTATCTACATGCACTTATGACTACGGTTAGGCTAGGCGGCTGGGTATTGACGGCAGGCCCGAGTGTCACGTCGAGCTCCGCCTGCAACGGAAACCGGAGAAACCCGGCGGGGCTGAGAAAACCTCAGCCCGGGCTGGTACGAGGAACCGGAGAAACCCGGTAGGGCCAAGAGAAACCTTGGCCCGTAAGGTAGCGAGAGCCAGAGAAACCCGGCAGAGCTAAGAAAGCCTTAGCCCCAAGAGGTAGTAGGTAGATCGGTGTCAGGAGCTGGGTGTCGGGACAGGATCTGGTCCCGATGCCTCGGCCGGCCGGGCTTATATACCTGGCCGGCATCCCCACTATACGTTGTCGGTCCGCTGGTGGGAGTCGGTTCTTTGTGGGGCAAGCGAGATAGCACGAACGGCGCACGTGCGAGCGAGATAGCACGAGCGGTGTATGCGCGAGCGAGATAGCACGAGCGGCGTACGTGTGAGCGAGATAGCACGAGCGGCGTACGTGCGAGCAAGATAGCACAAGCGGCGTGCGTGTGAGCGAGATAGTGTGCGTAGCGGACGGGCAAGTAGGATAGGTATAGCGGGATGAGCAAGCGAGGCATGCTTGGTTATATATATATATCTATATTTGGAACATATTTACACTATTTACATTCTTATATATATAGTGACGACCCTGTCGTTACAGTTTTATCATCTAAAGCACGAAAATCTAACACCATTCTCCACCGTATATTCCCTTTAGAGTCTTCTTTCTTAGGTACAATCCATATAGGCGTGTTATATGGCGATTGTGAGTGTTTAACAATTCCTCCTTCTAACAGTTCTTCTACCTGCTTGTTTATTTCTTCTTTATCAATTTGCGGAAATCGATACTGACGAGTATTTATTGGTTGGTCATCTGTAGGGGAGCGGTGCACTTGGACACAGTACAATTAGACACGGTGCAAATGGACACGTTGCAAATGGACACGAAACTTTGCACACGGCTCAATTGGACACAGTGCATTTGGACACTATAATTTTGGACACAGTAGCTTTTGGACACAGAAGAAAATTAATTTGGACACCGTTCAGTAGCACACCGGTCAGTTGCACACCGTTCAATTGCACACCGTTCAGTTGCACACATAAAAATACACACCGTTTAGTTGGACACATAAAAATGCACACCGTTCAGTTGCACACCGCTCAGTTGCACACCGTTCAGTTGCACACCGTTCATTTGCACACCGCTCAATTGCACACCGGTCAGTTGCACACCGCTTAGTTGCACACCGCTCAGTTGCACACCGCTCAGTTGCACACCGCTCAGTTGCACACCGTTCTGTTGCACACCGTTAATTTGCCCACCGTAGTTGTAAAGCGAGGTCCACCCTGCTTACCGGCGGGGTGGGTGCGGGAGGGGGGCCGAAGGCCCCCCTTGCACCCCCCCGTGTGTGTGTGTGTGTGCAACTGAGCGGTGTGCAACTGAACGGTGTGCAACTGAGCGGTGTGCAACTGAGCGGTGTGCAACTGAGCGGTGTGCAACTGAGCGGTGTGCAACTGACCGGTGTGCAATTGAGCGGTGTGCAACTGAACGGTGTGCAACTGAACGGTGTGCAACTGAGCGGTGTGCAACTGAACGGTGTGCATTTTTATGTGTCCAACTAAACGGTGTGCATTTTTATGTGTGCAACTGAACGGTGTGCAACTGAACGGTGTGCAACTTACCGGTGTGCTACTGAACGGTGTCCAAATTAATTTTCTTCTGTGTCCAAAACCTACTGTGTCCAAAATTATTGTGTCCAAATGCATTGTGTCCAATTGAGCCGTGTGCAAAGTTTCGTGTCCATTTGCAACGTGTCCATTTGCACCGTGTCCAATTGTACTGTGTCCAAGTGAAGGCCACTCATCTGTAGTAGGTATTCGATGTTGTAATACGTGAGCTGTGGTTAATTTTTCTCCAGGAATACGAAATCGATCTTGATTGTCCGTTATTAATTTTATAATGTTTTTTCTCTCCGCTTCATTTAAATGTTCTAATCGTAATGATTCTATAATTTCGACGAGTCGATTCTTTCCCTTTTCTTCGGAGATTGTTAGACAATTATGCAAATTATAATTTTCAACTTCTTGTTTTGTTTTATATCTTGTTTTGCGTTTTCGCATGAATCTCTCTAATATTTCTTGAGATTTATTTAACAAGGATGTAAGGATTTTTGAAGACGGTTTATTTTTATTTTTCATATTTCGTAGATTCGAATTTTTAATATTTAAGTTATATTTTTGAGCCTCTTCAAGGAGGTCTTCTATTGTAACATGAGAGGTTTTTAACTCATTATCATTTTCTTCTTTAAATAATCCAACTTTAGAAAATTTGATATCCAGGGAGGATAAAGGACTTCTCCCTTTTTTGGAATGAGGCTGTTGCCGAAATACGTAGTCAGGTTTGATAATTTCCCTCCCCGCAATCGACGGAGCTAGGATTTTCTGACAAGGTTTGGAAATTTCCCTCCGAAATCCTAGGATTATTCCCTTCTTGAGAGGATTGGTAATTTCTCTCTTAGAGGGTTTTTAAATTAATTAATTTTATAGGAGAGGTTTGGTAATTTGCCCCTCCAGGAATAGTTGGATTTATTAGATTTTCAGGAGAGGTTTGGTAATTTCCCTCTCCAAGGATTTTTTAATTGTCTTCATTTTTAATTTTATTCTTATTTTTATTTTCTTCTTTATTTAAAGTTTTTTCTTCGTCTTCATAGTTGATTTCCTTGGTAATAATATTTTCTTCATCTTCATTTTCACTTCTATTTTCAATATTCATATAATTTTCATAATCGTATTCATTATGTATAGATGTTCCGTAAGTGATTTCTTCTTATTCCTTATTCATTGGTTTTTCTGGACTGTTTAGAGCCTCGGCTTTTGAATCATGGTCATCTAATAATTCGCCCAATGGTTTTAGGCGCAAAGTCGGAACATGTACTTCCGCCTCTTCATCTAAAGTACTTATAACGTTTAAGGGGATCCTAAACTGACGGGCGAACTCCGATGGGTTAGCGCCCTCATCTAAACGTAACTAAAAGGGTCGATAATACCGACATTTTTAGTTCCGCCATTACCAACATAATTATTTAAAACATGCTAATAGAAAACGCAATCTTTTGCATTGTGTTCCACATATTGAAATAAGACAATATCACAATATATTTTTACCGCTTTATATACAATAATTAATTGATAAATTACCAAACTTTAATTCATGCGTGAGAGAGTATAATATACACATGTACGCACTAACATTATCGCAATTTCTAATATCTTCTTTCTCTCGATCATACGCTTACTCTATTCTCTCTGTATCTCTCTTTCTAATCGCTCGCTTACTACATACTGCATATCGCTTAGCTTTATTCTTCTTGCACATTCGCTTACGCGTTTACTCGCGCCTCTCTCTCTCTCTCTCTCTCTCTCTCCTTTTGTTCATTCATTATTCTTTCATTCTCATTATTATATTTTTGTATTTGTTCAACATTTATTCTTCTATTTTATTCTTATCTCTCTACACGTAAATAAATAAATTTATTTATTTTTATTTTATATAGCATAAATGAGATATACAATACAAGTTATTTTCTTTTTTTATTTCACTACATATAGTTAATACAATACATAATTATGTTTCACTATAGTTAAATACAACACATGCACATACAAAAATACACACGCACACGCACACGCACACGCACACATACATAATACTTTTTTTATTTATAAAATATACAATATATTATTTATGCATTACAAAAGAAAGATGAATAAATTAATTTATTATCATGTAGGAAAACAAGAATAGAAAAAATAAAAGTCGAACAAATAAAGGATTATAATAATGGGAATGAAAGAATACAATAAAGAACAAGCAGAGAAAGAGAGAGAGAAAGAACGAATGAGAAGCAAGCCAGATAGCTAACATGAAAGACTTCCGAAGTTTCGCTCGCGAGGCTCGCTTTATCTATAATCTCTCGCGTTATATATCGTTACTGTGAAATTTTTGTTTTTCGCGCTTATTGATCCGAAAATAATTACAATGAATTAATGATATTTTACCAATTAAAATGATACCAAACACGATATAAATCGGATAATTTTTAATCAATTATGTAATTAAAATTATGATTACTTATTTCATTAAAAATAATCCGATTTATGTCATATTTAATCGCAAAAATGTTATTAATCCATTACAATTATTTTCAAATATATAAAATGCGAAATACAGAGATTTTATTTTCTATAATAAGATGACATATATACGTTAAAAATTACAGATAAAGGGAGCCTGGCGAGCGAGACTTCGGAACTCTTTGATGTTTGTCATCTCGCTTGCTCCTTCATTCTTTCTTGCTCTCGCTTTTGTCGATTCTTCAGCATCGGGGATCTTTCCTTATGTACAAAATATAAACATTGTAACGATCCGTTACCAGCCTCGCGGGCCGACCAGCCGCCCGCAATTCTGAGGCTCGGCGCCTATGGCGCCCCTAAGCTTCCACACCCGTGTCTCGGCCCCACCGTGGGGGCGCCCCACCACGCGCCGACTCGCGTGAGTGGGAGGCCGGCCGCCGGTATATAAGGCGCTCCGGCGAGCGTAGCGTTACCAGTTCCCGATCCCGATTCCTGTCACGTACAACTCTCCGGATCCTGAACCGACTCTCGCGTTACACCAGGCTACGGGCTTCCCGTAGTTAGGCCGGGCTTCCTGGTTGCTGGGACGGCGCACCCTGATACCTCGCGTTACACCGGGCTACGGGCTTCCCGTAGTTAGGCCGGGCTTCCCGGTTGCCGGGACGGCGCATCCTGATACCCCGCGTTACACCAGGCTACGGGCTTCCCGTAGTTAGGCCGGGCTTCCCGGTTGCTGGGACGGCGCATCCTGACACCTCGCGTTATACCAGGCTACGGGCTTCCCGTAGTTAGGCCGGGCTTCCCGGTTGCTGGGACGGCGCATCCTGATACCTCGCGTTATACCAGGTTACGGGCTTCCCGTAGTTAGGCCGGGCTTTCCGGTTGCTGGGACGGCGCCTCCTGTTAGTTGATAAGTCCGTACCGCGTTATACCGTAAGACCGTTTTGTACATACCGCGACCGTTTCTACCATACGACCGCTTTGGTCTCCGTGTATCTTTACGAATAAAGACCGCGACCTATTAGATGGTAATACCACTTTGTACATATGTACTCCGGTCTCCGCGTCCTGATAGATTCTAGTACCGCCTTTGTATATATCGCGACCTGATTATATCGTAAGCCCGCACTGTATATACCGCGCATTCTAACCGTAGAGTTAATTAGACATTAGGATTCCCGCCAGTGTCGCGCCGTTTACATCTTCACACCCGGCCTTCAGACTACTAAGTAGCGTCAGTCCTTTTAAGGATAGAACGCCGAGAACGCCGACACCCCGTCCTTTTAAGGATAAGGCAGTCAGGCTGTTGGAATTCCGCTGAAGGCCACGCGACACTCCGTAGTGTTTAAGACCTGCACTGTACCGCAAAGAATTATCATAGCTTATTTGCATGCGAACACCGCGATTGCAGAATACGGCCGCTTGAGCCACGCTCGCTTCCCGAGCTCCCCGCGCATCAACACCGCGCGAAACTCTGTACGCACCGTTCCCGCATGTTGCTTCGCATCGTTATCAGTGTTAAACATCTGTTGTAATAACCGCTTGAATAAACCTAATTATTTAAACCGCTTATACCGAGGTAAAGTAAGTTGGAGTCTCCCCCTTCTCCCGAATCCTGGCATCGGCGAGCCTTGATCCGCGGCGTACGGGAAAGGTGAACCGTTACATGGCGCCCGAACAGGGACCTGACTAGTCTAATGGAGACTCCAGCTCGCTCAGCCTACCTAGATGCCCGCGTGGGTAAATAAATTAAAGAAAGACGCGGTAATTAAATTACTGACCTCGCACGGACTCGAAACCGTAGGCACCCTTGACGAGCTCCGCCGACAGCTCCGACATTTTGTTATCGATAACCCCACTCTTTTCGCGTCCCACCCCACGACCCCCGAAGACACGAAGATGCCACTAACAAACGAAGGCCCGACCGCCGGCACGACCGGAGCAACCACCATCGATCCGGCTAAGTCCATGAATCAAATCCGGAAGTGGGGGTGCTACTTCGACGGGAAGGACCCCTTAGCGTTCCTGGAACGCGTCGACGAGCTGAAACGAGGATACGGCTACGGCGACGAGCAGTTGCTCTTGGGGCTGCCCGAACTTCTTCGCGGCGAACCACTGATGTGGTACCGCAACTGCCGCAATAACTGGACCCTGTGGGCCGAGTTTTGTCGGGACTTCCGTGCCCAGTATTTGCCCAGCGAGTACTCATACCAACTAAGGAGTACGATCCAAGGGCGGAAGCAGCAACCACGTGAGGCGTTCCAACAATTCGCCACTGAAGTGATGACCCTCATGCGACGCGCAGGTGGCTACACGCCCCAAGACCAGCTCGAGCAACTGTACGCCAACATGCGCCCGGAATATCGCCTCTACATCCGAAGAGGCGAGATTACCAATACTAGCGCATTCAGCGCGCGAGTCACCGATATCGAGGTGATCGAGAACCTGCGCCGGCAAGAAGAACGTAAGACTCCCGGACCGATGGTAGCAGCCGCCGCTTACAACCGAGATGACTGCTGCTGGAGATGCAAGCAGCGCGGACACACCCGGCAGGATTGCCGCCGACCGCCGAGAAAGTTTTGCTTCCGGTGCGGGAAAGACGGGGTTTTGACTCGCGATTGTCATCCCCCGGCGGGAAACGGACCGCGGGCCGGAACTGTCGCGGCCAGTACCCAGCCCGAATCCGAGTAGAATTTACTCCGAAACCGCACATACAGGT
This sequence comes from Formica selysi, assembly GCA_009859135.1. NCBI lineage: Eukaryota > Metazoa > Arthropoda > Insecta > Hymenoptera > Formicidae > Formica > Formica selysi. The sequence continues at coordinate 123,491 of WHNR01000101.1, read as the reverse complement.
CCGTGTCGTCCGCCGAACAATGCGGGCCCTGCTCGATTCCGGTTCGGAGGCTTCGTTTGTCAGCGCCGAAACCGTCGACCGCCTAAAGATCCGCACACGTCGTCCAGACACCGTGGCTAAACACGTTAACTTAGCAGATGGGACGCGGATCCCCATCACCAGAGTTCTCACACTCCCCGTCACCGTCCAGGGGGAGACTATCCGACACCAATTCTCCGTTCTGCCGAACCTGAGTAGCCCCATGCTAATAGGCATAGACTTATGGGCCAAGTTGCGGATTACGCTGCCACCGCCAATAGAACCGACTGGCAACCTGACCCCCCTGGGAGTCATCACCGTCGGCGGCACCGCAAGGAGATCCGAGGAAACCAAACGTCTGGAGAGATTTCTAGCGACCGAACTAGCGAAGTTTGAGCAGGTTCAAGGGCCAACCGATCGGGTACAACACCACATCCGACTAAAGCCCGGACCCGCCATCAAACAACGGTATCGCCCACGTAATCCGGCGATGCAGGCCATTATTGACCAAAAGGTACGAACGATGGAGACGGAGGGAATCATCGAGCCCTCAACTAGCGCCTGGAGCTCTCCAATCGTCCTGGTCAAAAAGAAGGAGGGGGCCTACCGATTTTGCGTTGACTATCGGAAACTAAACGCGGCGTCCGAAAAAGACGCCTATCCGCTGCCGCACATCACGGCTACACTAGACAAGTTACGTGGAGCGAAATACCTGTCCACGCTCGACCTGAAAAGCGGATATTGGCAGGTGCCTCTCACACCGCAAAGCCGGCCGGCGACCGCATTTACCGTGCCCGGCCGTGGCCTGATGCAGTTCAGGGTGATGCCCTTTGGTCTGCACTCGGCACCCGCTACCTTCCAGAGATTGCTCGACTCGATACTCGGCCCGGAGCTCGAACCGCACGTCCTGGTATACCTCGACGACATTATTATCGCTAGCCGTACGTTCGAGGATCACCTGCGGCATCTATCCGAGGTCTTTCGCCGCCTGCGCCAGGCACGGCTCCGCCTCAATCCGGACAAGTGCCACTTCTGCCGGACGAGCCTCCGTTACCTCGGGCACGTGATTGACCGCCAGGGAATCCGCACTGACCCTGAGAAAGTAAGCGCCGTTGCGAATTGGCCAGCACCGACCACCGTAAAGAAGGTACGCCAGTTTCTGGGGGTGGCCTCGTGGTATAGGCGCTTCATCGCCGACTTTTCGACCCTCGCCGCGCCTCTCACCAGGCTGACGCAGAAGAAGGTTAAGTGGGCGTGGACGGACCACGAAGAAGCCGCATTTCGAGGGCTGAAGAAAGCCCTGACCACCGCACCAGTCCTGACCTGTCCGGACTTCGTGAGGCCATTCGTCCTCCAAACCGACGCCAGCGCACACGGTCTGGGGGCCGTATTAACCCAGCACCTTGACGAGGGAGAGCGAGTCATCGCCTACGCCAGCCGAACCCTCAACGCCGCGGAGCGTAACTACAGCGCTACCGAGTTGGAGTGCCTGGCAGTCGTTTGGGGCATGCGGCGGATGCGCGAGTATCTCGAAGGGTACCGCTTCACGGTCTTGACCGACCACCAGGCCCTCCGCTGGCTTCAGCGGATCGAAGAACCTACCGGCCGTCTAGGGCGATGGATATTCGAACTTCAACAGCACGACTTCGATATCCAATACCGCCGAGGGGCCCTTAACCGAGTAGCCGACGCCCTGTCTCGAACACCCGAGGCCAACGCCGTTACACGACAACCGACGTGCCGCTGGTACCGCCGCATGCTCATCGACGTGAAAGCAAGGCCTGCCGACTTGCCCGACTACGACATCCGGGACGGCCGACTCTACCGGCATATCCTGCACGACCTGGACTTTGGGGAAACACCGACCGAAGACCAGTGGAAGCAGTGCGTCCCCGCCGAACAGCGTCCATCTTTGCTCAGCCGACTGCACGACGATCCGGCAGCCGGGCACCTGGGCATCGCGAAAACCATCGCTCGCGTCGCGCCGTTGTATTATTGGCCCGGCATGTTCAGGGACTGTTATGCCTCCGGAGAGGCACGGTAGTTAGGATCGTTTGCCGGATGGAATTTGGAAATTCGGGCGCCGCCCGAATAACTCACGGGTTTATTATAAATAGAAATGACACCTTTGTATTTGGAATAAATATATATATATATATATCTATTTTATTCGTAACTTTGTTTAATTACAAGGTTCCCGCACGTCACTTGCGTCGCGTATCGCGATATCGGATATCTTGGCGTGCGCGTGTCTGGAGTCGAGTTTCGGTCGCGAGACTCACTTCTCGATCTTTCGTATTTCTTTCTGCCGACTGCGTGGCGTTAATTTAATAGTTTTCCGTAAAGCGTTATTGACTGCCCGCGTAATATTAATTGATGATCAAGACTGCCCGCCGATCGTTAGCGATGGGTCTTTTTATTATCTCCCCTTGGTTTCCCAGGAGGGGATCGGTTAGCGACAAGACCATGTGTCGTGTCGCTCGATTTTTGCGGCAAGATCCGGATGCAAGCTAAGGAGTTCTAAGGGACTTCTTTGCTTGCATTTCCGCAATGCATTAATTTCGCTTGCCTTGATTTCCGCGTTTTCGTAATGAGTGATTGCGCGGTCGCTCGGGCTTCACGCGTGGTTCGCGTTGTCAGCGCTTCGCTCGGTCAACGTTCGTAACGTGATCTGTATTCGCGTTACACGTTGAGCAATGTCTTATCGTATAAAATAATATCTCTAAAATACTATATATCTATTAATTCGTGTATAGCCTTTTCGGGCTATAACATCCCTCCCCCGTAAAAAAAAGAAAAACGGAGGTGTAAAAGTGACGTTTTTCGCAAAACAAACAAAATTATTTTTTCTTATTCTAATGTACAACGTTTTTCCCGTATACAATATGAGGTATAATCGTTTCTTATTATTCCTATACTTATCTAAAATCGTGCACTTAAACTACGTTTTAGTATGGGTTTTGGGAATCCGTAGGATATACGTGGTTCGTCTTCTTCGTATATCCTGACTGACGGTCGTTTCGTATGTTTCTTTTTATTTTTTAATTCTGTTAATTCTAAATACTGTACGATGTTTTGTTGTTTCGTGTCTAGTACGTCTGTATTGTCCCGTATAAATGTAATATTAATTTCCGGTAAATACGTTTCTAGTTCGTTGCCTTGTATGACTTCCTTTGGTTGGATCGTCATTTCCATTGTTATTAATTTACATTTATTTTGAAGTGTGATTTGATTTCGGGTAAGTAAGTTTCTATATCTGTCTCGTAGACAGTTTCTTTCGTTTGTATTGTCATGTCTGAGGTTGTTAATTTACAGTTTCCTCGTATTGCAATTTTGCCCGTGTTTTTTATTATTTTTCTATGTACGTTTTGTCCGTCGCACTTTGGAGCGGATGCGATTTCTCGGTCGTTCAAACAATGAATAGGTTAAAGTAGTATAGCTAGGCCGGTTCTAACGCAGGTCCTCTGAGGGGGGGTGAGGGGCGAGGGGAAACCGGCGCGGGGGTATGACGTCACGCGGGGGAATCGCGTCCTAACCGGTAGGCGAGGGGTCTGCGGAGAGGGGGGGGGAGGACCGCGTCCTAACCGATGGGTGAGGGACCCGCGGTGAGGGGGGAGGGGGACCGCGTCCTAACCGATAGGCGAGGGACCCGCTAACCTAACCGGTAGGCGAGGGACCCGCGGAGAGGGGGAGGGGGATCGCGGCGAAACCGATAGGTGAGGGACCCGCGGGGAAGAGGGGACGCGAAGCCGCGAGGAGGCGTGGGAGAAGGATAGCGCGAGGCGTCCATATGAGCGTAAGACAAAGATAGCGTTTGCATGCACGTTGGAGAGAGATGGCGCGAGGCATGCAAGTTGGAGAGAGAGATGGCGCGAAGCATGCACTTGGGAGAAAGAGAGAGAGAGAGAGATAGCGCGAAGGATGCACGCGGATAATACGGCGTTCGCAAGGCGGTGTGAGAGAGATAGCGCGAGGCATGCACACGTGTAGGAAAAGGATTGCGTCCGCATTGGCGTGGGAAAAGGATGACGTTCGCATGCATGTGGGAGATAGAGAGAGACAGCGCGAGGCATGCATGGACGTGGGAGAAGGAGGCGCAGAAATAATCGACATTTTTTTTTTAAATATAATAATAATAATAATATTTATTTAAAATTTATGTTTAATATAATTGTGTGTGTATGTGTGTGTGTGTGTGTGTGTGCGTGCGTGTGTGTGTGTGTGTGTGTGTGTGTGTGTGTGTGTGTTTAAAAATATATATATATATATATATATAAAATATAAAAATATAAAAATATAAAATATACAAAAAGATATAAAATATGTATAATATAATAATAAGGCGACGCTCCATCTGAAACAGAAAAAATACAAGTCTTATTAGTATAAGAATGTAATTTTTATAAATCTAATATAAATTTTTAAAAAATAGATACTTACAATTAATTCTTCGAGTATTTCAATGCGGTTCATAACGAGACGTCAGCTGCATTTTATATATCAAAGTCCCATTCCTTGTACATCACTTCTTCATGATCTCTCAGACGATGATCCAAATCTATTGTATTAGATTTCTTCAAGCCGATTTCTCGGCCTTGTATCATTTGTACAAGTGAAGTCACAGGAGTGTTTGTCGACAGCGCCGGGACACGGACATCTATGGGTTTGTAACGTTTGCGTAACGAATGTCTTAAACTTTCAAGTCGCGCGATTCGGCCAAACAGCGATTGAATTCCGCGCCTCTGTTGTAATATCGCGAGTCGGTACTGTTCTTCCAACCACTCGAGACACTCAAGGCACGTTCTTTCCCATAACCCGCATGAACACGCCGAGTCCACCTCTATGTAAAACTCCCATAGATATTGTTCTAATCGCGCAATGTATTTGGGTTTCTCCATATTTCCAATTCAAGTTTTTTTCACAACACAAGTTTTTGTCCAGCTTATACAATGCAAATTGGACACATATTGCAGGGCATTATCTGATATAGCGGTTTTCTACACTCTGCGCAAAACGATCCCAGGATTAGGTCAAAAATTGCACTTTCATGTTCTCGCACAACACGAATATTCGAAAATAAGTCTGAAATTCGCATAAAACAGTCTGTGCAAAATTTTTCGTTGACATCACTTTTATAATAAAAGTATATACAGCACATTTTCACCGCACCTAAACTATTTATTTCAACTCGGTTTAAAGTTCGTTGCTTTATGTCCGCAATAATATCAATACTGCAATCACTATTATAATCGGAATCCTCCGAAAGTATGCGGTCTTCGTCTGATGAATCGTCCAACAAATTCTCAAATGCCATCAAATTGCCATCTTCGAGAATGATATCCTCGTCATCATCGATAACTATAATTTCTTCGTCAGCCATAACACATATTGTTAAGATCGTCGTAAGGGCGTGGACGGTTGCGTACTATAACGCTGCACACTCCTCTCGATTATATATATTTAATTTAATATCTTTTGTCTCCTCCTAACTGGAGTATCACGTCTCATCTACCTCATCACTTTTCTACATCTTAAGCAGAGTATGTCGAGAGAAAGATTTAAGTTTTGCAGACTGTGCATATCTATTACACAGTTTTTATTCATACATAAAGGATGGGTTAAATAATTAAATTCACAGATAAATAGTAAAATAACTTATTTATTACAAGCATCGTGAAGAATATCATTTACAGCACATGTCAATAACTCGCAATCTATGAGAGATTCGCCGTTAAACATATCACTTTCACGTATCGCTTTTGCAGCGTCGCATACATTAGCGATATTATTCTGTTGTAAAACAGTTACAAATTGTTTGAATTTTTCATTTACAAGATGCGTATTTTCGCATAGCCAGTAATACATATGATCTATGCATTTTTCAAAATCGAATAAATAGAATAGAGTTGGCGGTTTCATGTATAAAGAATTATTGAATAATCCTATTTTTATAATATTCGAATCAGATATTTTAACCACTTCGAATGTTAAATCTCGTATCCGCAATGGGATTTCAGTCGATTGTAGAAGCTGTTCAATGTCTCCACGTTTCTGCATCAGCGATTTCCATGTTTCAAAAGGCAATATTATTTGATTGCCCCGATTATCGCCGAGAACCAATTCCACGCAAGATACAGCTCCAACGTTTATTCCAATGTCCAAATATTTGTATGACGTCGGGGTTAAGGCGTATCGTCTTCCGAGTATACGAACTGCACGACGAGGCTCGGATGAAATGCTAGGGAGTAAAAAAAAAATATTATTTATATAAATACTTAAAAGATGTAAAAAATATTTAAAAAGTATAAAAAATTCTTTAAGTTAATTAAAACTTACTTGTTACATTTCTTCTTCTTACACGGTGAAGTTTCATCAGCATCTTGAATCGGAACGTAATAATTCATGCGGCTTCCTTCAGTAGGATACATTTTCTATGAACCTTTCACACAAGTGGTCGATGCAATACTGAACGTATTAAACATATTTAAAATATGTATTAGCGTTGCAAAATTGCAATGTGGTGGGGATTATTGCCGACGCGATATTTTTTTTCAATTTTTCCATTCAAGCGCCGATGTACGGCTGCTTCGCGATGACATCATCACTAGGTGTGAGATTTAGCCGAATGCACAAAAATGCAACATAATATAAAATTTTCAAGCGCCGATGTGCTGCTGCTTTGCGATGACATCACCCCAGATATCAGAATTCAAACGCGCGTGTCAAAACATGACAAAATCGTGAAATATAAGAACAAGTATCAAGGTTAAATTGTGCTAATATATAAGTAATCCAAAACTTTTGCGATGCATCTTGGCTGAGATGACATCATCTCTAGACGACCAAAAATGCATTAATCGACATTAGTCAAAATGTACGTGACAAATCGCGAAATGAAGATTTAGCGGAATGCATAAAAAATGCAACGTAATATAAAATTTTCAAGCGCCGATGTGTGGCTGCTTCGCGATGACATCACCCCTAGATATCAGAATTCAAACGCGCGTGTCAAAACGTGACAAAATCGTGAAATATAAGGATAATCCTCATGATTAAATTGCACTAACATACTTGGACAGCAGCGTATAATTTGAAACTTTCGCGATGCATCTTGGCTGAGATGACATCATCTCTAGACGATCAAAAAATGCATTAATCGACATTAGTCAAAATGTACGTGACAAACCGCGAAATAAAGATTTAGTTGATACACATGATAGAAAGAGACATCAAGATAGAATATAAAATCATGGTAAAGAGGCACACCCTGTCAGTATTTTCGCCAAGAGTTCCGAGACAAGAGCTACTAGTAAGCGCGTCTTGTTAGCAAAATTATTGACATAAATATGGCGGAAAACAGTGCCGAACGAAATCTGCGCGAGCAATCTGCAAGGGTGAATTCGATAGAGGAGTACGTTGCGTGGGAGCAACGATGCGACGAATATATCGAATCGGTGGAAGAGCAAAGTCGAATCAAACGTCCACGATTATCGATCGGAATTCGACAATCGCTGATTGCCCGAATCGCACGACTCGAGGGATTGAAGAACTCGTTACGCACGCGTTTTGTACACGCGGGTGCAGGATGCAGTACGCGGCAACATGGATTGATTTGGCGAGAGATCGATACGGCGTTCGAGAGCCGCATATTGACTGGTGCGGTTATAAATCATAATCATATCGAGCCTCGTCAATTTTTCGAGGATGCCAAAGACATTGTACTCGAACACGTGCAAACCGTGCTGAAAAAACACTTTAATGTGAAAATTAATACAGTGTTCAATGGTGAATTTGTGACGGGTGATAAACGCGCAAATAAAAGTATCAATACCAGAAACTATGAACTCTTTCGCACAACCGATTTACGCGAATGGTACGAGCGGCGCGTTGTCGAGCCCACCCTTGCCTCGCTCGAAGAATTTCAAGAACGTGATAGCGGGTGGGCATTATCGCGAATACTCGATTTAATCGTAAATATAAATAAATATAATCCTTTGCGCGCGGGATGTCACATAAAATTACCGCGGGCGATAATGATGAAGAGAGCGGTAATCAACGTGCAATCTAATGACAATGCATGTTTCGCGTGGTCTGTGGTCGCCGCTCTACATCCAGCTGAAAGGGACGTAGGTCGGGAATCTTCGTATCCTCATTATACAACAGTGCTGAATCTCCAGAACATTGAGTTTCCAGTGACTGTGAATCAAATTAATCAATTCGAACTTCTCAACAATATCTCAATCAATGTATATAGTATCGAGGAAAAGAACATTGTCCCGATACGTCTAAGTGAGCTGAAAAGAGACAAACACGTCAACTTGCTGTACGTGGAAGACAACAACGTTGGACATTTCGCGTGGATCAAGAATCTATCCAGGCTCGTGAGCTCGCAATTGAGCAAAAAAGAACACAAGAAATATATCTGCGATCGGTACGTATATATTTAATAAAATACATTGTACAAATAATTGAACAAAAATAAAAATTATTTCTTTTTACAGATGTTTGCACTACTTTGGCTCGGACGACAAATTGCAATCACATACGGTGGACTGTCGAGAGATGAACGAGTGCGCTATCCGATTACCGAGCGATAAGGACAAGTTCAACAATTATAATCGGAAAGAGCGGCTTCCTTTCGTCGTGTACGCCGACTTGGAGTGTGTTTTGGAGAAGACGGAGGAAGAGAGAAATTACCAACATCATAAAGTATTTAGTATTGCTTATTATGTACATTGCTCGTACGACGATTCGTTATCCGCGTATCATTCCCGTCGCGATATCGATTGCATATCATGGTTCGTCGAAGAACTAAAAAATTTAGCGCAGCGTGTAAAAAGTATTTTATCAGCTAATGTCCCCATGGTAAATTTAACATCTGATGAATGTGAAAAATTTCACAACGCGACACAATGCCATATATGCGAGAAACCATTTGTACAAGACGATACACGCGTACGCGATCATTGTCATCTGACGGGGCGATACAGAGGTCCCGCGCATTCAAATTGCAATTTAAATTATAAAGATTCTTTTTGCATTCCAATAGTTTTTCATAATTTATCCGGTTACGATGCACATTTTATTATCAAGGAAATAGCTACAGCGTTCGAAGGGGAAATTGAAATACTTCCGATAACAAAAGAAAAATATATATCGTTTACGAAAAATGTTAAACTTGGCGGAGAGAAATCACAAAATCATATTAAATTGCGTTTTATCGATTCGTATAAATTTCTCACAGCTAGTCTCGATAAATTGGCATCATTCTTGAATAAAGACAAACTCAAAATTTTAAAATCTGAATTTCAAAATTTATCAAATGACAATTTCAATTTATTAACACGGAAGGGCGTCTTTCCGTACGAATATATTGACTGCGTCGACAGGTTGCAAGATACGTGTTTACCACCGCGCGAATCATTTTACAGTTCCTTGACCGGTGACACAATATCCGAGAGCGATTACGCGCACGCCGAGAACGTGTGGGAGCGGTTCTCTATTCGAACGCTGGGCGAATATAGCGACTTGTATCTCAAAATTGATGTATTGTTATTAGCAGATATTTTTGAAAATTTCCGCGAGAGTTGTATTAAAAGTTATGGGCTCGACCCCGCGTATTACTATACTCTTCCCGGATACACGTGGGACGCCATGTTGAAACATACGAATATTACATTCGAATTGCTTACGGATATCGACATGGTTTTATTCATCGAACGCGGAATACGCGGTGGTTTGAGTCAATGTTCCAACAGATACGCACATGCTAATAACAAGTATATGGAATCGTACGATCCATCGAAACCTTCATCATATCTCACGTACTTTGATGTAAATAATTTGTACGGATGGGCAATGTGTCAACCTTTGCCCTATGCAGATTTTCGATGGGTCGACGACGTATCCGATTTTGATACATCATCGATCGCGCTCGATTCGCCTATAGGCTATATCCTTGAAGTCGATCTCGAGTATCCGCAACGTGTTCACGATGCGCACACTGACCTACCGTTTTGCCCGACACGCGACAAACCACCTGGTAAGCGGCAGGATAAGCTGCTCGCAACTTTATATGATAAGAAGCGTTACGTAATACATTACCGCAACCTGCAGCAATGCACGCGACACGGACTTCGAGTTACAAAAATACATCGAATATTACAGTTTTCGCAATCTCCATGGCTTCGCAGTTATATCGAACTCAATACACAATTCCGAACACTCGCGAAAAATGATTTTGAAAAAAATTTATATAAATTAATGAATAATGCGGTATTTGGCAAAACGATGGAAAATGTGCGCAATCAGGTTAATATTAAGCTCGTGACACATTGGGATGGAAGATATGGCGCAGAGGCGATGATCGCAAAACCAAATTTTCATAGTAGAAGCGTGTTTTCGGAGAATCTGATCGCCGTTGAATTGCGCAATCTCGAGGTGAAATTTAATAAACCAATCTACGTGGGTATGTGTATACTCGACATATCCAAGACATGTTTGTACGAGTTTCACCACGATTATATGGTACCTATGTATCGAGAGAAATGTAAAGTCATGTACACCGACACCGACAGTCTCATATATCACATCGAGTGTGACGATGTATATGAGAATATAAAGCGCAACGTCGACAGATTCGATACCAGCGATTATGCGGTGGACAATGTGTACGGTATACCGCTCGCGAATAAAAAGATACCGGGTTTAATGAAGGATGAAAATAATGGCACCATCATGACCGAATTCGTCGGACTTAGGGCAAAAATGTACGCGTTGCGAGTAGATGGTAAGAAAGACACGAAAAAAGTAAAAGGCGTCAAGAGTAACGTCGTCGCGAGAACGATAACGTTCGACGATTACACGCGGTGTTTGAACGAAGAGATTGAAATGACGCGTCAGCAGTCTTGTATAAGATCTAAATTACACGAAGTATACACCATCCGCGAGACAAAAATTGCTCTAAGTCCGTACGATGACAAGCGGTATATCGTACCCGAAACCACCGACACGCTACCGTGGGGACATTACAAAATACCGTTATAAATAAAAATCATGTATATTTATTGTAAATAAAAATTATATCTATATTTATTGTAAATAAAAATTATATGTATATTTATTGTAAATTATATGTATATTTATTGTAAATTATATGTATATTTTATAATGTATACAATATTGTTTATATTTGTAAAATATTATTATGTATTATTGTTAACATATTTATAATATATTATTTTTATCTATCCAAGAGTTGTGTGTCGCATCAAATCCCAGCCATTTCACATAAACCTCGTCACCCTTTTTGCGTATCACCTTTTCCACGAGATGTACGTCGGGATTAGCAACGCGTTGTAACTCGTATTCGTAAAATCCGCCAGCGATGGGATTCCCGCGCGAATCTTTGAGTACATAGGTCACGGAATTAGTTTTCTGCACTTTAACGATCTTAAACACTTCGGTCGACCAATTTGGCGTGTAACCTTTCTTAAAGATGGTCTTGACTTTACTCACGCGTACCGGATCGCCTACTTTGAATCTTGCCGGTGCCGCAATCTTTACGTTGCTGTATACCGTATTTAAAAGTTTATCGGCGATCGCGGGGGTAACATCGATAGGTCTCATACCGATAGTGCGATGTTTTCGCGCATTGTACTCTCCAACGAGCCTGGACAACGCGTCGATCCACTTGTAATTTCCATTAAGCGTAAACATTTTCCACATATTGTTCTTTAACGTTCGGTTGAATCGTTCCACGACCGAGGCTTTCATGACAGAGTACGTCGAATAATGATTAATGTTATGCTTCTTCACGAGTTTCTGTACATTTGCGTTGTAAAATTCTTTTCCTCTGTCGGTTTGAAGATTTTTCGGGCATCTTCCATCGTCTCGAATTATCTTTGCGATCGTATCCGACATCTCGTTTCCACTCTTACTCTTGAGCGCTACAGCCCACGCATACTTGCTCAACACATCGATAACTGTGAGTATGTAGTTGTAGCCTTTGTTGAATCGTGCATATGGACGCATCTCGACCACGTCCGCCTGCCACAGATCGTCGTATCCGTGTACTATGACACGCCTACGTGGGAAATTTTTTCTCGCTGGAGCATGCAATTCTTCCACGAGCAGCTGTTTTACAGAGGTCTTTTGCGACATATTTGATCGAGGCATAATTTGCAATAATGAGATAATTCCTCCACGTATATTCTTTATATATCTTTCTTCTCTTGCGCTGAATTAGATGTAGTCTGCGCGTGAGTTGCATACCGAAGCATTTTCTGCATCTCATCCATCATTATTTGCAGCGTTTTCACATTCGTCTCGAGCGTGATTATTTTTTTCTCAAGTTCTTCCAGTCTATCTTCTAAAGACTTGACACGTATTTTCACGTACTGTTTGTTTGCGGCATCAGTATCATCTTCCGGTTGCGCTACCCGTCGTATCTTGCGCGACCTTGCGTCAAAGCCGGAGGCTGTCTGACACAGAGCGTTATCGCGCACGTAATTTCTTAGTAATCCATTCCATTGATAGTATGAGTTGTTTGGTGTTCCCAACGATAATCCAAATTTATTAATCGACATTTCGATACAAACAATAATGACAGACTGACTCGTTTCGCCGACGCATAGATTAATTTATAATAAGGCCAGCTTCGTAAAGTTCCTCGATAATTGATAATATTTCATTGTCGTGGGCATTGTTGCCGGCTTGACGCGAAGCTTCCAGCAATCGCAAGCGATCTACCAACTCGTTGGGATCATTCCAATGCACATAATCGATCTTATTATCGTTTAACGCCATAGCGCGCGGTATGTTTATACCTCTTCCAGCTTTTTTTCCAGGCGCTATTATATTTTTAATAGAAATTAATGGCGCTATTATATTTTTATACTTGTATCCCTTGTTACTTAACAATGGATTACGCATATCATTGCCACGTCTATGCGCATTTGTCGCCAGTAATATATTTTTGTATTTAATTTTATCATCGTCATTGTATACGTCACCGTCGGGTATTCTCTTGAAAATCAACTCGTAGAGACCTGGTGTTCCCACGTATCTTATTCCACCGATAATTATATTGTCATCTTTATCCACATCAAAAATTTTATCACCGAGCATCATTCCTTCGTTGCAAAATTTAACACCGTAAACATAATCCATATTGATATTTTTATCTTGACTCAAAATAGCTCCCACATATTTTTGCCCTAGTGGACCCAAATGTTCGCGCAATGTATTTTGACCCTCGGATGTTTGTAATTGATATTGAACTGACGTCACAAGCGTTTCAGGCGTAGATTCGAAAATTTCTTCCACATACGGAGACGATCTTTCGTACAATATTTGACTCGATTGTACATCTTTTATCGGAGTAGAAGCAACCACATTCGATAATTGTTTCATCCGCTTACGTTTTGATTGATTTGGAGTAGAAGTTATTAGCGAATCGTTCAATGATATATTTGACCTTGTTCGCTTTGTTCCAGACTCTTTTTTCAGATGCTTGTCTTCGAGCATACTCGATGGTTCGATTTTCGCTTCATTAGATTCCACATTGATTGTATTTTCGACAAGTTGTTTTAGAGGTTCGATAATTGGTTTAAAGTGCCTCTCCAATGCGACGTCTTCCTCCATTTGACCGGTTTTTAAAGAACGATATTTTTTGCGGATTGATTCGCTCGTTTTTACAATCTCTCTCGCAATCTTCTCACGATCGTCACTGTCAATCGTCGTCGTCATGTTGCGCTCGGACGAAAATTTTAGACGTTGCTCGATCGATGTATCGATAGCGACTAACCACTTTACGGTATTGCAAAATCGTTAAATCCTTTTCGATATCGTCCATTAGTCTGTAAACTGTCTTTATCAATCACTACAAATCCATACTCGTGTTGCCAACATTCCTGACAGAATGCGCGAAAATCGCCGTAAGACATGTCAGTATTTACATGATCGTTGTATACATGTTTCAAATTTGTACCATCTTGTTTAAATAAAATCAGTAAATTTGCATTGTCCCGTATAAGATGCTTGGGTATCCTGGCATACGTTTGACAAAGATAGAAACAGTCGACGCTCGAGTGTCGACCCATTGCAAAGTACTCTCTTATCGTATCTTGCTTATCGCATGCCACGTCGTCAAAGATAAAAATGGAATTCGGAAGCGCCTCGCTCGGTGGAATAACGTCACTATTATTAGAGAATGTAAAATAACCAATTTCATCGATCGATAATAGCAAATTTTCCAAATATCGATATTTCGGTTGTTGAAGTGATTTCGAGTATACGTACACATTCTCGAAATGTACACCGTGTGGACTTTCTATCAAACTTATCAACACGTTAGTCTTACCGCAATTCGAAGGACCGCAAATGATACCGCGTATAGTAGTCGGCAGCATGTTTCCATGCTTGCGTATTTCTTTCTCGGACATTACTCGTGTTTTATCGTCAAAATTTATCACTTTGATTATCGTCGCTTGTCGCGCGAACCGCATGTTTGCTCTCGCGAGTCTCAAATCAGATTTTGGAAAATGAGTCATCGGGGCCCTATTTATAGAGGTGCACCGAATCGAAACCGCTCAGTCTCAAAAATGTTTCTTCTTCTATCGGTTGACAGCGATATTCTCGAGCTTACCACCGAGCAGTTACAGATTATCCCCAAGATTGTTTTACTGCGAGACTTTGGTAGCTACGTGGAACAATTGTGGGACAAGCTTCCCGAACATATAAAAGCTGACTCAGAGGTTCAACAGTATCGTCGATGCACGCGACATTATAATTTGCCGTGCCAACAAACACATTTCGACGGTCCAACACCTTAATAAAAGATTGTGGCAAATGCCAGCAAAAATTATAAGAGGTAGCGGTTTGTTAAATCGTGCGATAAACGCACTTCCTATCGAATTACATATTCCAGGCTATCAGTTTTGCGGACCGGGAACTCATTTAGAAACGCGATTGGCTAGAGGCGATCGAGGTATCAATCCATTGGATGCCGCGTGTCGCGAGCACGACATAGCTTATTCTGGAAGCAACGATCTCGGTCAACGACACGTTGCGGATAATATACTCGCCACGAAAGCGCGAACACGTATTACCGCGAGAGATTCGACTATTGGTGAGAAAGCAGCCGCTACAGCTGTTTGGGCGGCTATGAAAGCAAAGACAAAATTCGGTATGGGGATGAAAACAAAAAAATCATCGATGAAGAAAAAGACTGCGAAAAAACGAATACTTCCTATAGCGAAGCGCGGTGGTATCTTACCCATTTTACCATTATTGGGAGTTCTCGGTTCGTTGGCTGGCGGAGCAGCGGGAATCGCGAAGGCGGTGAACGATAGCAAGGCGGCGCAACGTCAGCTCGAAGAAATGCAGCGTCATAATCGCGCCATGGAAGGTAGCGGTCTTTATCTCGCTCCATACAAGCGCGGACGAGGGTTCTCAACAGCGGCCAAGAAAAAAAAAAAACGTCAAAATAAAGATGCCTGTCGGTGTAACAACTAATGTACAATTGGAACAACTTGCAAGACGTATGCGTATACAATTTTTTAGAGGCGTTTTCATGCGGAATAATTTACCGATAAACGGTATACGGCGAAATGAGAGCGGTATCGTCAATTTGGATGACGTCGATGGTTTCGGTACTCATTGGGTTGCGTATGCAAAGAGGGGAGATCGTGTGGTATATTTCGATAGTTTTGGAAATCTTCGACCGCCCAAGGAATTAGTGCGATATTTTGGACAGAATGTTACAAATATAGAATACAATCACACGGCCTATCAGAATTATAATCAAAGTATTTGTGGACAATTGTGTCTTCGATTTCTTCAAACAGTCGATGATCGATATGAATTTAAAGCTTGACAATTCTCCGTCGCGTCTCAGTATTCGTTCGACAGTTTTCCAGCATGTCACTCACGCTTACGTTGACCGGCAAGAGTAGCGTTCTTGCTGTAAGCTACTTTCCGGCTATAGATTTAAGCGATGGCGATTATGAGCTTGGTTTAACGGATTTTGAAACTTATCATACGATATCGAACGTGAATTCTTGGAATAATAAATTTTATTTTGATAACGACGATAAGGAAATTACGATTCCCGAAGGATCGTACGAATTACACGCAATAAACGAATATCTCCGACGTGCAATTTTGCGACATCGACGCGTAGTTGATTCCAACGATATTGTTGATGGCGAAGAACACGATGAATATCCAATAATGCTTCGCGCTAATCATAATACGCTAAAAAGTGAAATCAAATGTGTCTATAGAATAAATTTTAGTAAACCGGGCAACGTTGGATCGTTGTTGGGATTCTCGTCGAATCGTATATTACAGCCTCGGATATGGCACGAATCGGATGTACCGATAAATATTATTAGCGTAAATATTATTCGTATAGAATGCAGCGTAACCACTGGCGCGTACAGCAATGACAAGCGCGTACACACGATACATGAATTTTCACCGAGCGTGCCGCCAGGATATAAGATATCGGAAACGCCAGCACAGATCATTTATCTACCGATCGTCGCACGGAGCATTACTGATTTAACGATACGCATTGTTGATCAAGAAGGACATTTGCTCGATTTTCGAGGAGAGGAAATTACCGTAAGATTGCATATACGGCGGCGGCAAAACTAAAGCGTTTGACAAATGAAATGCTTGTGTTGAACGAAAGCACGGAGCACGCGAGAGACAATATCTTTACGAGGGACAATATTTTTGCGAGAAGGCGAGTGACTGCGGTATCGGGTGACAATAATCAGATATCTGGTTACGCTAAAAATAAACTCACCGCGTTGAATCGCGAGTTTTTAAAATCATTGGGATTCGTCGTACGAAATACTTGAACGATATGATTGACATCTTGAATATTGGAGGCGAGCCGATCTTTGACGATCGTATCGTCAAGATTGAGACTCATACGTACAATCCATACGCCAACACAACGCTTGGATATAGCGACGAGATACGGATACCGATACAACATCAAGATTTGTACACGTTACCATGTGAAAGTTTTCTATACGTCGAGGGAAAGTTGAAGGTGCGTAAAGTAGATGAAGGAGCAAGAGTGGTATTGGGAAACAATTGTGTCGCGTTTATGTTTGATGAACTTCGATATGAACTCGACGGTGTGGAGATTGACCGCAACAGAAACGTTGGAATAACTTCCACGATTAAAAACTATGTCTCTCTAACAACCGAGAAAGGTAAAATCTTGGAGAATGCTGCGTGGAATATGTCGCATAATGCTGCTGAAGCTTACTTCAATTTTTGCGTGCCGCTAAACCTACTATTGGGTTTTTGCGAAGATTATAAGCGAGTTGTGATCAACGCTCGTCACGAATTAATTCTGATACGTTCGCGCAACGACAACAATTGCATATTTGGACATGCTTCGGCTGAAGCTGATATCGAATTATTCAAGATACAATGGCGTATGCCTCATGTAATATTGAGCGAGGTCAATAAACTATCCTTGCTACGCGCGTTGGAAAGCGGGCGATACTTGAATATGAGTTTTCGCTCTTGGGATCTATACGAATTTCCTCTATTGCATAATACGACTAAGCATTCGTGGACTGTGAAAGCCGCCTCTCAGCTGGAGAAGCCGCGATACGTGATCTTTGCGCTGCAGACTGGCAGAAAAAATGCTGTGTCAAAAGATATTACTACATTCGACGACTGCAAATTGACCAACGTTAAACTCTATCTAAACTCGGAATTTTATCCCTACGATGATTTAAATTTAGATTTCGATAAAAATAGATTCGCCCTCTTGTTCGATATGTACTCTCGTTTTCGCAAATCTTATTACGGATGTGATAATGATGATGTGCTATTAAACATTTCAAAATTTTTACATTGCGGTCCTCTCGCGGTTATCGATTGCTCGCGACAAAACGAGTCTGTCAAAAATTCCACCGTGGACGTGAGATTAGAGTTTGAGTGCAAGGAGGATATACCTGCAAATACCACCGCCTATTGTCTCATCTTGCACGATCGCGTTGTCGAATATTGCCCATTGACCAACGTAGTTCGTAAAATTACCTAAATCAGCAAATATCCCCTCCAATGTCAAAAATATATAAAAATTAAGATTTGACGATCGACAGCAGTCGTACATCGTTCTTGCAGTCGTACGGTAATATTATCGGCATGATCGCGCCAACGTTTGTAGATCTGCAAGGATTCATTATCGGGCGAAACTTTGTCGTGAAGGAAGTAGCGATACTGAGAAATGGATTTGTTCTTTCTCACTACCTTTTTGCAAGTCCCGTACCATGGCGTGCGCTTACAAAATCTGAGAGATGCCAAGCTTCATGGCTAATCGGACATCACCATGGGCTTCAATGGGAGGATGGAAACGTTCCATACAGCTTCGCCAGGCGTTTGATTACGAGAGCTGTGATGGGTGCGGCGGAAGAGGAAGATGGAGCATCTCCTATCGTGTACGTTAAAGGACACGAAAAACGAGAATGGCTGGCCGATATACTTGACGATGATGCGAGAAACGATGTTATTATTGAGACCTTGGATGCGGACTATGAAGATATCACTTCGTTAAATAAGCTAGATGTTACTAATACTATGCGCTGTGAAAAACATTTGAAAAATTGCGCTTTACAAAATGTATTTAAAATATTCAATTGGTGGACGAATCATCATAAAGATTCACTCAAACATTTTTAGAATAAATCATTGTTAAAATATATTTTTATTCTCTTTTGTTCTTCCCTTTTCCTCTTTCTTATCCCAGTATGCGAGTATTAAATTTCAGTACGTGACGTTAGATAGCGGCGTCAGCTAGTTAATTAAAATATAGATGTTACATTTCAGTACATGGACATAGAGTTTAAATATTTGAATGGTGTATAAATAATTGTTTTGTCGTTCAATAGCCGTTCGAAAGCTGTTCAGAGCCGTTCAATAGCCGTTCAAAGCCGTTCGATAACCGTTCGATAGCTGTTCAAAGCCGTTCAATAGTCGTTCGAAAGCTGTTCAGAGCCGTTCGATAGCCGTTCAAAGCCGTTCGATAACCGTTCGATAGCCGTTCAAAGCCGTTCGATAGTCGTTCAAAGCCGTTCGATAACCGTTCGATAGCTGTTCAAAGCCGTTCGATAGCCGTTTGATAGCCGTTCAATAGCCGTTCGATAGTGGTTTATCTATAATATATTATTCATATTTAAAAGACTTGTAGACAATTGTCCGCGGGAACGTGCTACCTTTGTTTTCTTATCAAGAGTTGAGAGTAAGCGTTCTTCGTAAGTGATTCATCCCCTACTCTAAAATGTTCGAGACAATGTCTGGCCTGTCGTGGCTGTCACAACGTTTCGAGCAGCGAATAAAGAACACCGTGTGACGAGAAGTTTATAAGTTTATAAAAAGAAGTATTAAACATGTCTGAAACAGCCTGTACCTGCACATACATATATGTTATGCTGCCGCATTATCGGGTAAGTAGAATGTTCAATGTTTCTGTTATATATTTTGTCTATTTGTGGTATTAATTAATAATATATTTCAGCTTATTGAGGAAATTCGATTTTTAAATATCGAGCACCGGCGATACACGCGGTGGTTGCGGCGCAATATGCGGTGGGAGCTGGATAATATTTGGGGTGACACGCAAGAGGCACGCAAGTACGCGGAGTCGCATGAGTGGGCTTACGAGGATATTTTCAATCTTCGGAAATTATTCGGCCTCGAGCCATATGATGAGATTGAAGTATGGTGAATATTGTAAGTATCTATTTTTTAAAAATTTATATTAGATTTATAAAAATTACATTCTTATACTAATAAGACTTGTATTTTTTCTGTTTCAGATGGAGCGTCGCCTTATTATTATTATATTATACATATTTTATATCTTTTTGTATATTTTATATTTTTATATTTTTATATTTTATATATATATATATATATATATTTTTTTAAACACACACACACACACACACACACACACACACACACACACACACACACACACACACACACACACACACACAATTATATTAAACATAAATTTTAAATAAATATTATTATTATTATTATATTTAAAAAAAAATGTCGATTATTTCTGCGCCTCCTTCTCCCACGTCCATGCATGCCTCGCGCTGTCTCTCTCTATCTCCCACATGCATGCGAACGTCATCCTTTTCCCACGCCAATGCGGACGCAATCCTTTTCCTACACGTGTGCATGCCTCGCGCTATCTCTCTCACACCGCCTTGCGAACGCCGTATTATCCGCGTGCATCCTTCGCGCTATCTCTCTCTCTCTCTCTTTCTCCCAAGTGCAGGCTTCGCGCCATCTCTCTCTCCAACTTGCATGCCTCGCGCCATCTCTCTCCAACGTGCATGCAAACGCTATCTTTGTCTTACGCTCATATGAACGCCTCGCGCTATCCTTCTCCCACGCCTCCTCGCGGCTTCGCGTCCCCTCTTCCCCGCGGGTCCCTCACCTATCGGTTTCGCCGCGATCCCCCTCCCCCTCTCCGCGGGTCCCTCGCCTACCGGTTAGGTCAGCGGGTCCCTCGCCTATCGGTTAGGACGCGGTCCCCCTCCCCCCTCTCCGCGGGTCCCTCACCCATCGGTTAGGACGCGGTCCTCCCCCCCCCTCTCCGCAGACCCCTCGCCTACCGGTTAGGACGCGATTCCCCCGCGTGACGTCATACCCCCGCGCCGGTTTCCCCTGGCCCCTCACCCCCCCTCAGAGGACCTGCGTTAGAACCGGCCTAGCTATACTACTGGTTAAGTTTTTTATTTTATTTTAATTCTCTATAAATTGCTTTAATTTGTTTGTATGCATGCGCACCGCTTTTCTTCCTTTCTTAATTGTATAATTCACGTCCGAATTTTTCTCGATTATTACGTACGGTCCGGTCCATAGGGATTCAAGTTTCTTAGATCGTCCGCGTCGGGGCGTCTCGTCATGTACTAATACCTTGTCGCCGACTTTAAATTTTATTTCTTTAGTACTTTTGTCGTACTGTTTTTTGGCTTTAAATTTTTCTTCTTTGATATGCTCTTTTGCGAGCTGATTCGTTGCCCTTAGCCTTTCTTTCAATTCTTGCGCGTAATCGTCGTAATTATATGTCGGTTTAGGCGGTCTCGTCAGTGACGTAGGTAGATCCGCTTGGTGCCCGTAGACTAATTCGAAGGGTGTATACCCCGTAGCTGTGTGTATTTTGGATTCGATTTCGCGTTCTATGTCTTCGAGAGTGACGTTCGGCGTCTGTATCTCGACTTCCGTATCGGTTGTATTTATGATACTAACGGGACACGTATAATCCTTCGGTTCTACTAGACAGTTTCCAAGGTAGATTCCTGGAGCTGTTTCCTCTGCTCGTACTATTCCTATCCGATTCGTTATCGCTTTTACGATGGTTTCGCTGCGCGGTTTTAGGATTGTTTTGTTAAACGTATGGAATCTTAGCACGGCTTCTCCTATTTTTAATTGATTTTGATTATAATCACAGGATACCGAATGTTGTCGAAGGAAATCAATTCCTATTATTCCTTCATATTCTATTGGAATGTCGTCTCTTACAACGTAAAATGCATGTTTTACCTTGTGATTTTCTATCTTAATCGTGGCGTACATTTTTCCTATGATGTGTACTTTATGCCCGGTTATGCCTGTAAGCGCGATTTTACCTTCATGTATTAGTGTGTCATCCTTTAAATGTTTCAATTTTATTAATGAGATGGTCGACCCTGAGTCGTACAACATCTGTATTTTTCCCTCTTTTGCTTGTCGCATTGGTAATGTTATTAGCAATAAATCCGTTTTTTTCTGTGCGCGTGGCATATCTTTAATATGTGTAACGCGATACTCAGATGCAGGTCGCGGTTGTTTCTTTCTCGCTTCATCCTGCTCGTCTTCGCTGCTGCTACTTGCGCTATCGGCGTTCCTTTTCTGTCGTCGCGATTTCTTTCGGTCGCGTATATTTTCTTCGCGCGTTTTTTGCTGATTTCCGATTTTTAGTTTATCTGTACTATGTTTCGGTTTTCCGTTTAGGCTCCAGCATTCGTCGCGGCTGTGTCTTGTTCTCTTGCAATGCGAGCAGTATTTACTTATTGCGTTTATTCGCGAGGGTTTTTCCGGTTTCGGGAGCGAATATCGGCTACTTCGACAATCGCGTCCGTAATGTCCGTTTTTTCCGCATTTAAAGCATTGCGGTGCCGGATTTCGACTATTTCGCGAGTAACTTGATTCGGTTTTATTTTTATTAACAAAACTACTTGTTCTCGCTGTTCCCGGTCTGAGTTTTTCTTCGGCGCTCGCGCCCGTTATCGCTTCTTGGAGCGTCGTATATCGCTGTGCGCGTACGAGTACTTGTAATTCGTCGTGTAGCCCGATCTGATAATTTATTAATGCCTGCTCTTGGATTGTTTGTTGAATCGTGCGTTTTGATAATGCGGATTGCTCTTTTCCTTCGATCATCGAGTCGTATAATTTCATTGCTAGTAAATCAACGCGCTGTCCGAAAGCTTGCGCAGTTTCATTCGGCTTTTGTTTTAACGAATTGAATTCGATCTGTAAATGTGTCGTGCTTTGTTTCGACTGGTAACAAGTCTCGAGTTGCTGCTTTAATTCGTCGAACGTTTGTATATCTCGCGTCTCAAAGTCCTACATCGCTTTCCCTTTTAATTTTGTAAATAAGATGGTTTGAATTAACGATTCTTCGTCTGCTGGGTTTATGTTCTGAACAGTGTATTTGCACGCGTTTAAAAATTCCTGCAATTTATGTCGCGAGGTTCCGTCGAACTCGGGGATCATTATTCTCGCTTCCTTTAACGGTAGATAATTCGGGGCGACGCTTCGTCGATTTCTGATATCGCGTCTCGTTCGCCCATATGTTGGTTCAAACGCATCGTTATCGTTTTCCCTGCTAGTGTCTGTATGACGGGGTAATTGCGCGTCCGCGCTCTCTAGTCGCGTTACTCGTATATTTAACGAATGAATGTCCGCGCGTATTTCATTCAAAATGTGGATTATCTGTGTATAATCTCCTCTTTCTTCGCGGTTGATCTCGGGAGGCGGCGTGCGGTCGGCCTCCGCTATATTTCGGTCCATTTGGCGGATGGATTGCCGCATGTTTTCTATTTCCTCGTCTACCGCGCCTCGCGGCAGATTTGCGGGAGTACGTTCGTGCGGATTTCGCGATTCGGCCATATTATTTTCCTGTTGGCTATAAATCTCTTCCGGATCGAACAGATCGCTCTCGTAGGAAGTTAATGAAAATTCGCGCCGTAAAGATACTCTACTTGGAGTTCTGCTAATGTACGGTCGCGTACGTCTAGTCTCGCGTTGAGCGTTATCGGTGGGGTCAGTCGTATTACGCGGGAGTAGGCTTTCGTCCAAATTGTTAAATGGAAATTCGCGTTCTGTGACGACGTTTTCCGGTAACTCGGGCTCGCTTTCGCTCGAGTATTGCGTTTCTAAGTTTTTTCGCACGTTATAAAGATTTTCTCGCGGTGTTAAGCTTAAGTTAATCGCTCGTCGGGCTGGTTCGCTCAGTAACCACGATCGGTTCGCTATCGGTTTCGGTATATTCGAACCTTCCGACATTCACGCAGTTATAATTATTAAATTTTTTCGGACTTACAATATTATGACGGCTCGCATGATCGCTCGCTATGTCAGTAGGTTGCTAACGCTGCAGTCCTTCGCTCGGCGGCTGATACGGCTGACGATGCTCGTCGTACGGCGGTCGTTGTCCGGCGTCGGTGCGTTGTCCGTAGAGTTATCGTAGGTCGCGATGCTTGGCGGCTCACGTTTCTGCTACAGCTGTTGTGGCGATGCTCGTTCTGTTGTCCTTGCGTTGTCTTCCGTCGATTATGGTTTCCGTCAGCTTACGTTTTACGTGTGCTGGCGTGCCTGTCCTGTTTACACCCTGGGTGCTTTGCAGGTCTTGGGGAAGGCTTGGCTGCTGCTTCCGTCCGTCAACTTCAATTGAATTGATTGCTGGCGTGCCCGCTTCTTTTAACACAACCGTGTCTTTTGCAGGTCTTGAGTGAGCTCTGGCGATGCCCCGGCAGATCCCACCGCTGCCACCAAATTATGTTATGCCTCCGGAGAGGCACGGTAGTTAGGATCGTTTGCCGGATGGAATTTGGAAATTCGGGCGCCGCCCGAATAACTCACGGGTTTATTATAAATAGAAATGACACCTTTGTATTTGGAATAAATATATATATATATCTATTTTATTCGTAACTTTGTTTAATTACAAGGTTCCCGCACGTCACTTGCGTCGCGTATCGCGATATCGGATATCTTGGCGTGCGCGTGTCTGGAGTCGAGTTTCGGTCGCGAGACTCACTTCTCGATCTTTCGTATTTCTTTCTGCCGACTGCGTGGCGTTAATTTAATAGTTTTCCGTAAAGCGTTATTGACTGCCCGCGTAATATTAATTGATGATCAAGACTGCCCGCCGATCGTTAGCGATGGGTCTTTTTATTATCTCCCCTTGGTTTCCCAGGAGGGGATCGGTTAGCGACAAGACCATGTGTCGTGTCGCTCGATTTTTGCGGCAAGATCCGGATGCAAGCTAAGGAGTTCTAAGGGACTTCTTTGCTTGCATTTCCGCAATGCATTAATTTCGCTTGCCTTGATTTCCGCGTTTTCGTAATGAGTGATTGCGCGGTCGCTCGGGCTTCACGCGTGGTTCGCGTTGTCAGCGCTTCGCTCGGTCAACGTTCGTAACGTGATCTGTATTCGCGTTACACGTTGAGCAATGTCTTATCGTATAAAATAATATCTCTAAAATACTATATATCTATTAATTCGTGTATAGCCTTTTCGGGCTATAACAGGGACATTGCCTGCTACGTCCGGAAATGCCCGACGTGCATGGCACACAAGGCCTCGCAGCAGCGACCAGCCGGGACTCTGCGCGCAACCGCCTGCACCGCGCCCTGGCAACAAGCCGCTGTCGATCTGGTCGGGCCACTACCCAGGTCCACAAAGGGGCACATCTGGCTATTAACGATCCAGGACCGATTTAGCAAGTGGATCGAGATGGTCCCCTTGCGTCGAGCCACCGCCGAAAACCTAGCTCGCGCCGTGACCCGTCTGGTCTATCGACACGGGTGCCCGACTACACTGATATCCGATAACGGGACCCAGTTCACGTCCCAGCGGTTCAAAACCCTCGCCGCCTTCGGGATTACGCACCGGAAGTCACCCGTGTACGCACCCCAGTGCAACCCGGTAGAACGCGCAAACCGCACGGTCAAGACTATGATCGCCCAGTACGTAGGAAAGCGGCATAAAACCTGGGACAAACAGATCGTCGCGTTGCAATTCGCGATAAACACCGCGAAACACGAGGCCACCGGATATACGCCGGCGTATGTCCTGCACGGTCGTGAGCTGGCTCGACCTCACCCGGAGGACCGGAGACCGCCGGCCCCAGCTCCGAGCCCGGACATACACCATAAAAGGCTCGAGGAGGCCTTCGAGGTAGTCCGGATCCACCTGGCTCGCGCGTTCCAACGACAGGAATGCCATTACAATCTGCGTCGGCGCGACTGGCGTCCGCAGATGGGCGAGTGGGTCTGAAAGAGAGATCGGCCCCTCTCCAACAAGAGCGGCGCATTCAACGCCAAGCTGGCGCCCAGATACATCGGGCCCCTGGAAGTCCGGAAGATCGTGTCGCCGGTCGTGGTGGACCTCCGCGACGCCCGAGGGAAGTGGCACCGGCACATTCATGTGCAAGACTTAAAGCCGGCCCCGGACACCGACGACGAACATCCTGAGCCGGAGGACTGAACCCCGACAAACAGCGCCCCAGTGGAGGAGGACCAACCACCGGAGAGCCCCGCCAACGCCCAAAATCCCTCCCGTATACACCCTTCCGCCACGTCGACCGTGGGTCAATTCAGGGTCGGCATTCGGTAACGCCGGCTCACATGCGCAGCAACCAACCGTGTTGCCCCTCCCGGATCCCTGAGTAGCCAGAGACCACCAGGGCGACAACACGGTCACGGGACCACACCGCCACGCCCTCCCACGGCCTAATCCCGCATCGTCCCCGGGACCGAATGTCCGACGCCACCCGTCGGCTCCATGCCGCGACGCCAACGAAGCGACCGCCACCCGCGCGCCATCTCCCGACGGAGACTCGAATAACTGGGCCCGAGGCGCCCACGCGTAACCGCGCGCCCCGAGTAGTTCGCGCGCCCACCGCCACGCGTCGCATCGCGCGAACCATAACCCGTAAGCAAAATACCCTTCGACACATTATATAAGACCGGTCAATCTAGCGAGAGAGTATCACTCGCCGAGATGAGCCGCCGAGCAGCCATCGAAGCGCTTTTTGGCGAGCTATCTGATAGCTCCGACGAAACGAAACGGCCTAAGCCGCCGCCCGAGCCGCCGGATAAACCGGACGAGCGGAGGACGGGTCGGCCTCCGCGGCTGGGAACCTCGGTCGGACGCGGACCAACGCCGCAAGGCAATTATGCTCGCAAGTCCGCCGCCTCCGAGGCCCCGGACGGGGGGGTCCCGGCCCGCGCCTCCACGTCGTCCTCGACCAGAACGACCCCCCCCCCCCGAACGGACTACCGCCGGGGGAGGTGGGACCGTGTGCGCCGCCGCGACTACCACCCAAGCGGCGGCCCAACAGGCCGCAACCGACTCCCGAGCGGCCCCGCCCGCCACGACCACCACGGCTTGGGCAACCAGGGCGCCACCACCGCCCGTGAGAGTCACCCTGGGTGACGGACATACGGTGGTGGTGCCCTGGCACTGCGCAAACATCACGCGCAAGTATCGGGCCACCACCCCCACCGGCGGTTGGCTCATCCGGTTCGACCGACACGGACGGCCCCGGATGAGCCGCCGCTTGCACTAAAGGAGGGGGTGGTGTAACGATCCGTTACCAGCCTCGCGGGCCGACCAGCCGCCCGCAATTCTGAGGCTCGGCGCCTATGACGCCCCTAAGCTTCCACACCCGTGTCTCGGCCCCACCGTGGGGCCGCCCCACCACGCGCCGACTCCCGTGAGTGGGAGGCCGGCCGCCGGTATATAAGGCGCTCCGGCGAGCGTAGCGTTACCAGTTCCCGATCCCGATTCCTGTCACGTACAACTCTCCGGATCCTGAACCGACTCTCGTGTTACACCAGGCTACGGGCTTCCCGTAGTTAGGCCGGGCTTCCCGGTTGCTGGGACGGCGCACCCTGATACCTCGCGTTACACCGGGCTACGGGCTTCCCGTAGTTAGGCCGGGCTTCCCGGTTGCCGGGACGGCGCATCCTGATACCCCGCGTTACACCAGGCTACGGGCTTCCCGTAGTTAGGCCGGGCTTCCCGGTTGCTGGGACGGCGCATCCTGACACCTCGCGTTATACCAGGCTACGGGCTTCCCGTAGTTAGGCCGGGCTTCCCGGTTGCTGGGACGGCGCATCCTGATACCTCGCGTTATACCAGGCTACGGGCTTCCCGTAGTTAGGCCGGTCTTCCCGGTTGCTGGGACGACGCCTCCTGTTAGTTGATAAGTCCGTACCGTGTTATACCGTAAGACCGTTTTGTACATACCGCGACCGTTTCTACCATACGACCGCTTTGGTCTCCGTGTATCTTTACGAATAAAGACCGCGACCTATTAGATGGTAATACCGCTTTGTACATATACCGCGACCTGTTAGATTGTAATATCGTTGTACATATACCGTAACCAGTAAGACCGCTCCGGTCTCCGCATCCTGATAGATTCTAGTACCGCCTTTGTATATACCGCAACCTGATTATATCGTAAGCCCGCACTGTATATACCGCGCATTCTAACCGTAGAGTTAATTAGACATTAGGATTCCCGCCAGTGTCGCGCCGTTTACATCTTCACACCCGGCCTTCAGACTACTAAGTAGCGTCAGTCCTTTTAAGGATAGAACGCCGAGAACGCCGACACCCCGTCCTTTTAAGGATAAGGCAGTCAGGCTGTTGGAATTCCGCTGAAGGCCACGCGACACTCCGTAGTGTTTAAGACCTGCACTGTACCGCAAAGAATTATCATAGCTTATTTGCATGCGAACACCGCGATTGCAGAATACAGCCGCTTGAGCCACGCTCGCTTCCCGAGCTCCCCGCGCATCAACACCGCGCGAAACTCTGTACGCACCGTTCCCGCATGTTGCTTCGCATCGTTATCAGTGTTAAACATCTGTTGTAATAACCGCTTGAATAAACCTAATTATTTAAACCGCTTATACCGAGGTAAAGTAAGTTGGAGTCTCCCCCTTCTCCCGAATCCTGGCACCGGCGAGCCTTGATCCGCGGCGTACGGGAAAGGTGAACCGTTACAACATTTTATAAAATAAAAACTGAAACTTACATTTTGGATGTTATTAGTATGAATATAATTATAATGGATTAATGAGATTTTTGCGATAAAAATGATATTAAACACGACATAAATCATATAATTTTTAATGAAATAAGTAATCATAATTACATAATTGATTAAAAATAATTCAATTTTTGTCATGTTTGGTATCATTTTAATCGCAAGAATCTTATTAATCCATTATATTTATATTCATACTAATAAAATCCAAAATGTAAGTTTCAGTTTTTATTTTATAAAATGTTTATATTTTGTACATAAGGAAAGATCCCCGATGCTGAAGAATCGACAAAAGCGAGAGCAAGAAAGAATGAAGGAGCAAGCGAGATGACAAACATCAAAGAGTTCCGAAGTCTCGCTCGCCAGGCTCTCTTTATCTGTAATCTTTGACATGTATATGTCACCATACTATAGAAAATAAAAGTTATATATTTCGCATTTTATATATCTGAAAATAATTGTAATGTATTAATTACATTTTTACGATTAAAATGACACTAAATATGACATAAATCGGATTATTTTTAATGAAATAAGTGTTCAAGATTGAAACGTTAAATTAATCGATAAAATTAAACTGTAAATTCAACCGACAAATCTGAACGGTAAGAGCTGCAATCAAAACCCGAGCGAGAATAAACATCGTCGCCATCAGCCGATCGGCGCGTGATCGCGGGATCAAAACAAAGAAAAAGTGTGACAAACACCTCGATTCTCGAACATTCGGTGCCGAAAATCTCCTATTATGGAAATCGGTCGACCGCGACTCTGTTCCGTCGTTAACCAGTCTGCCTACGACAACGATTCGAGCTGGTCGATAGCAATCGATCATAGTTTCGAATATCATCATTTCTCGTATGATATTCTTTCGTGTCTTATTCTCGCTCGTGTCGCGTACGCAGTAGGCTTACTCGTTTCAAATTCGGTCCGAATTGTCTCGCCATACGATCGCATTCATATTCTCGCGGCGGTCAATTCGGTCATATCTCAAACTGTATTCTTCAATTCAGTTAGTGCTAAGACATCGTGAAAGTTAATTGTTAAGAGTGTGGAGTCCGAGAGTCGACGCGCGTTAACCGTTCCGCGAATGTCCTCTGCCTCGCGCCAAGCAACATCCGGCGTCCGCGTGCAAGATATCCGTTCTCGCGAGAGCCTCTAGCAAGAAGCTCTACAAGATTTCCGATACGCGTCAAAGGCAGTCAGTAACAGGACATTCTGAAGATTTCCGTCGGAGTCGCGGAATACGTGCCGTCGCTCGCTCCTATTATTCAAAATTAAACGAATCTTGAAACAATCTACAATCGAGTATTTTCTGAACATCTCCTTCTCCTCCAGCGGATCTACGGATTCGCGTTACACACCGCTTCTCGCTCATCTCTGAGCGTTTCTCAAGATTCGGGCGATATCGTCGAGGTCGACTCCCGAACATATTGGTCCTTCGAGCCGGATAGAAGCGTGTGTGGAGGATAAGTTCGCGAGTGAGTGATAGTTCATCCAACCACAATGTCGGAGCACGTCGCACATCAGCAGCAGCTGCAGCGAACGATTGAACGCGCTCTCGAGAACTTCAAAAAAATCGGTATCAGCAATCTCACACCAGCTAAAGTGCGGTCCAGGATCTCAACGCTCAAGGAATACTGTAATCAATTCTCCAATGGACACGCAGAGGTGTCGCGGAAAGTCCCGGAAACAATCCGGTCGTCTTTCAGCTACTTCAAAGACAATCATTACGACGCGACTCAAGCAACATACGAAAACACTCTGGACCACATGGCGGACATTCTGGAGGAAATGGAACCGGTCGTGAATCCAAATCCGTCTCTTTCCTCGACGAGGCTGCACGCGGAAGCGTCAGCGTTTTCGTTATCGCATCTTCCGCCCATTAAATTACCTCCGTTCGACGGTAATTATGACAAATGGGAGCAATTTCGCGATCGATTTACGACGCTAATTCGAAACAACACCGAGTTAACTGACTTTGCGCGCATGCATTTTTTATCATCGTGTCTGAAAAGTCGTGCGTTAGAATGTATCGCGAATATTTCTATAACGGCTGCTAATTTTGAAATAGCGTGGAAAGCTTTGACCTCTCGGTACGAAGGCAAACGACGGTCGATAAACACACATCTTTCGACATTGCTTAACTTATCACCGATAACACGCGAGTCGGCTTCCGAGTTGCAAACATTATGTGACAAAGTGAATATCGCGGTAGCGTCGTTAAAAAATCTGAATCGAAAGCCGGAGGAACTCTGGAACGATATTCTCGTTCACCTTATTGTGCAAAAATTAGATCCGGTAACGCGAAAAGCATGGAACGTGAAAGCATGCGATACCGACGTTCCGACGGCGTACGAAGATTTTCTTCGTTTTCTTCAATCTCGTACTCGCGCGCTTGAAGAATATGCGACAACGGCAAGTTCCAAGAACACTACCAAACTCGTTGCAGCCTCGCGCGTACATTCCGCCACCACATCTGCTAGCACCCAGACTCTGTGTCCGGTGTGCAAAGCTCGACATTTTCTTAATGTGTGCCCTTCGTTCGTGAGTAAGAATGCGAGTCAACGGCGAGAGCTCGTTAAGCAGCATAAACGTTGCTTCAATTGCTTAAGCGCGAAGCATTCCGCACAGGAATGTCGGAATAAATATTCATGTCGGGTTTGCCACAAAAAGCATCATTCGATGCTACACGTTGACTCGGATTCTGGCTCAAGTTCCTCGAGAACTATTATGCCGGATTGCTCGTCGCCTCAATCGTCCGGTTCGACACCGGAAGTAAATTCTATGATCGCCTCAACGAGAAAGCGATCACCCGTCTTATTAGCGACGGCCTGGGTAATGGTGCGCTGTCCGTCCGGTCGTACCGCTGTCGTTCGAGCGCTCCTCGATCAGGGCTCGGAAATGACATTCATTTCGGAAAGTTTAGCGCAACTCTTGCGCGTGAAACGCATTCGCATGCCGATCTCCGTTTCCGCCGTTAGCGGGATTCACGCGGGGACATTTCAACACGCGACTCACATATTCATTTCTCCTCGCAATTCTCTCGTTCCGTCGCTTTCGACCACCGCGCTCATTATGAAATCGTTAACTTCTTATACTCCGAGACAGAACATGGACATCTCGTCATTCTCTTATCTCTCTGATTTGCCGCGAGCAGACGCGGATCCGACGAGTCTTGATCCTATAAATCTCATTATCGGAGCAGATCTCTATAACGATATAATTCTCGACGGTGTTCGAAAAGGACGCGTCGGACAAGCTATCGCTCAGAATTCCGTCCTCGGATGGATAATATCGGGACCTATTACGTCATCAACGACGAATAATTCCTCGTCGCCGACAATTCTCTCCGGAAACTGCGCTCTCAGTCGCGTTTCGACTCATCATATTGTCGGCTCTCCTTCCCTCGAAGAGGAACTGCGTCGGTTTTGGGAGGTCGAAGAACTCCCCCGACAAACTCATCTCACACCGCAAGAAAAGCAGTGTGAAGAGCATTTTCGCTCAACTCATTCTCGCGACTCAAACGGACGGTACATCGTGCGGCTACCGTTCAAAAAGGGTCCTCCGATTGACATCGGAAATTCAAAACTTCGGGCGGAGAAAATGCTAAATTCGTCACTCCGCAGACTTCTTGATAAATCGGACCTCGCGACAGAATATCGCAAATTCATGTCTGATTATCAGCGACTTGGGCATAAGCAGCCGACAGCTCAAAGTCAAATCGAGCAACATGTTTATCTCCCGCATCATGGGGTGATCCGGGAAAGTAGCTCTACTACGCGTCTTCGCGTTGTAGAGAATTCAAGCCGACGTATTTCCGACAGAAATACACGCGTTGTCAAACAATCAGAGCCTCTCGTCGAGAAGCTCACTTCTCTCGCTTCGACCGTTCCTCGATCGGGACGGAATTCTACGCGTTGGTGGACGGCTTAACAAAGCCCCGTTGCCAATGCCGGTTCGAAATCCGATTCTTCTCTCATCGCATCCTCTCGTTACATTGATCGTGAATCAAACTCATTTACGAGCGTTACATGCCGGACCGCAACTCACGCTAAATGTTATGCGCCGCGATTTCTGGATAATTCGCGCTCGTAATATCGTCAAATCTGTAATTCACAAATGTGTTGTGTGTACTCGCGAACGCGCCGCGATTCCCACACAAATCATGGGAGATCTTCCCGAACCTCGCGTAACAGCGACAGTACGCTGTTTTTTACATTGCGGCCTAGATTACGCAGGCCCCGTGCAAATAAGGGCCTCCGCGGGACGAGGCATTACGTCGCGGAAAGCATATATCGCGCTATTCATCTGCTTAGCGACAAAAGCAATACATTTGGAGATAGTAAGCGACTACTCCACTCAAGCTTTCTTAAATGCTTACTCTCGATTTTGTGCTCGCCGCGGTCTTCCACAATCTATATACTCGGACAACGGGACAACATTCGTCGGAGCGGACCGAGAACTGACCGTCGCGTACCGGTCAGCATTACGAGATCCGAATTTCTTGAACCTAACTGCCTCCGATAACGTGACGTGGAATTTTATTCCCCCGTCTGCTCCGCATTTCGGCGGATTGTGGGAGGCGGGCGTACGGAGTGTCAAAACTCATTTGCGCCGCGTGTTAGGGAACCATATGCTAACATTCGAGGAATTCTCGACTTTACTATGTCGAATCGAAGCGTGTCTTAATTCCAGGCCGATTGCGCCTCTCTCCGACACTCTTGAGGACTACGAGTGCCTCACTCCCGGTCATTTCTTAATCGGATCAGCGCTTACTGTAAACCCGGAACCATCATTGCTCGATCTCAACGAAAATCGCTTGTCGAGGTGGCAATTAGTCCGACATGTCACTGAACGATTTTGGAAATTATGGAGCAACGATTATTTAAACACGTTGCAACAACGAGTAAAATGGAGAAAGGTAGAACCGCCGATTGATACCGGGCAACTCGTCCTCCTGCGTAATCCTATGTTACCTCCCTGTAAGTGGGAACTGGGCCGAGTTACGCAATGTCATCCCGGTTCCGACGGCTTCGTACGGGTCGTCACCGTCAAGACGGCCACCTCGGAATTCAAAAGACCGATCGTAAAATTATGCGTTCTACCTATCAATAGTGAGGCGACGAGCAATTAGGCACCTTTGCTGCGTTGCGTTTCATTTATTGTAATTCATTAGACTTAAGCATAAAATTGTCAAGACGCGAACGTCATTCCGCCAAGGCGGGCGGCTGATTCACAGTGTTAAATCATATCGAAAAAAAAGGGTCATTTTTTCTTATATCGTTAATTGTGGCGTGCGCTCTTGTCGTACAATGCTACTGTCGTATCAATTATTTCGGAACTATCGTTCCAAGGCGGGCGGTATGTTCAAGATTGAAACGTTTAATTTAATCGATAAAATTAAATTGTAAATTCAACCGACAAATCTGAACGGTAAGAGCTGCAATCAAAACCCGAGCAAGAATAAACGAGTGGCCTTCACTTGGACACAGTACAATTGGACACGGTGCAAATGGACACGTTGCAAATGGACACGAAACTTTGCACACGGCTCAGATGGACACAGTGTATTTGGACACAATAATTTTGGACACAGTAGCGTTTGGACACAGAAGAAAATTAATTTGGACACCGTTCAGTAGCACACCGGTCAGTTGCACACCGTTCAGTTGCACACCGTTCAGTTGCACACATAAAAATGCACACCGTTTAGTTCGACACATAAAAATGCACACCGTTCAGTTGCACACCGCTCAGTTGCACACCGTTCAGTTGCACACCGTTCAGTTGCACACCGCCCAATTGCACACCGGTCAGTTGCACACCGCTCAGTTGCACACCGCTCAGTTGCACACCGCTCAGTTGCACACCGATCAGTTGCACACCGCTCAGTTGCACACCGCTCAGTTGCACACACACACACACACACACACACACGGGGGGTGCAAGGGGGGCCTTCGGCCCCCCTCCCGCACCCACCCCGCCGCTAAGCAGAGTGGACCTCGCTTTACAACTACGGTGGGCAAATTAACGGTGTGCATCTGAACGGTGTGCAACTGAACGGTGTGCAACTGAGCGGTGTGCAACTGAGCGGTGTGCAACTGAGCGGTGTGCAACTGAGCGGTGTGCAACTGAGCGGTGTGCAACTGTGCGGTGTGCAACTGACCGGTGTGCAACTGAGCGGTGTGCAACTGAACAGTGTGCATTTTTATGTGTCCAACTAAACGGTGTGCATTTTTATGTGTGCAACTGAACGGTGTGCAACTGAACGGTGTGCAACTGACCGATGTGCTACTGAACGGTGTCCAAATTAATTTTCTTCTGTGTCCAAAAGCTACTGTGTCCAAAATTATTGTGTCCAAATGCACTGTGTCCAATTGAGCCGTGTGCAAAGTTTCGTGTCCATTTGCAACGTGTCCATTTGTACCGTGTCCAATTGTACTGTGTCCAAGTGCACCGCTCCCGAATAAACATCGTCGCGATCAGCCGATCGGCACGTGATCGCGGGATCAAAACAAAGAAAAAGTGTGACAAACACCTCGATTCTCGAACATTCGGTGCCGAAAATCTCCTATTATGGAAATCGGTCGACCGCGACTCTGTTCCATCGTTAACCAGTCTGCCTACGACAACGATTCGAGCTGGTCGATAGCAATCGATCATAGTTTCGAATATCATCATTTCTCGTATGATATTCTTTCGTGTCTTATTCTCGCTCGTGTCGCGTACGCAGTAGGCTTACTCGTCTCAAATTCGGTCCGAATTGTCTCGCCATACGATCGCATTCATATTCTCGCGGCGGTCAATTCGGTCATATCTCAAACTGTATTCTTCAATTCAGTTAGTGCTAAGACATCGTGAAAGTTAATTGTTAAGAGTGTAGAGTCCGAGAGTCGACGCGCGTTAACCGTTCCGCGAATGTTCTCTGCCTCGCGCCAAGCAACATCCGGCGTCCGCAAGATATCCGTTCTCGCAAGAGCCTCTAGCAAGAAGCTCTACAAGATTTCCGATACGCGTCAAAGGCAGTCAGTAACAGGATATTCTGAAGAATTCCGTCGGAGTCGCGGAATACGTGCCGTCGCTCGCTCCTATTATTCAAAATTAAACGAATCTTGAAACAATCTACAATCGAGTATTTTCTGAACATCTCCTTATCCTCTAGCGGATCTACGGATTCGCGTTACACACCGCTTCTCGCTCATCTCTGAGCGTTTCTCAAGATTCGGGCGATCTTGTCGAAGTCGACTCCCGAACAATAAGTAATCATAATTTCAATTACATAATTGATTAAAAATTATCCGATTTCGTGTTTGGTATCATTTTAATTGGTAAAATATCATTAATTCATTGTAATTATTTTCGGATCAATAAGCGCGAAAAACAAAAATTTGACAGTAACGATATATAACGCGAGAGATTATAGATAAAGCAAGCCTCGCGAGCGAGACTTCGGAAGTCTTTCATGTTAGCTATCTCGCTTGCTCCTTATTCGTTCTCTCTCTCTCTCTTTCTCTGCTTGTTCTTTATTGTATTCTTTCGTTCTCATTATTATAATCTTTTATTTGTTCGACTTTTATTCTTTCTATTCTTGTTTTCCTACATGATAATAAATTAATTTATTCATCTTTATTTTATAAAGCAAAAATAAGTTATTGTATATTTTATAAATAAAAAAAGTATTATGTATGTGTGCGTGTGCGTGTGTATTTTTGTATGTGCATGTGTTGTATTTAACTATAGTGAAACGTAATTATGTATTGTATTAACTATAGTGAAATAAAAAAAGAAAATAACTTGTATTGTATATCTCATTTATGCTGTATAAAATAAAAATAAATAAATAAATTTATTTATTTTTATGTAGGGAGACGAGAATAGAAAGAATAAAAGTTGAGCAAATAAAAGAATATAATAGTGGGAATAAAAGAATACAATAATAAACGAGCAGAGAGAGAGAGAGAGAGAGAGAGAGAGAAGCGCGATTGAACGCGTAAGTGAATATGCGAGGAGCATGAAGCTAAGCGATACGTAGTACATAGCGAGCGAGCGATTAGAAAGAGACAGAGCGTATGATCGAGAGAAAAAAGATACTGCAATAATATTAGTGCGTACATGTATATTACTCTCACACACATGAAAGAGACGAAGATAGTACGATTATGTCTGTCTTTGTCATGTACGATTGCAGCTCTGTCTATCGCGACATCACGCAACTAATCTACTGCTCTGTTTTACTCTTGAGCCTCGATTTCGCACACACACATATGCACGAAATTTTTGCAGACAGTAATCTTTTTGACTAGGCTTCTAAACACGTTTCTAAACGTTCACCTATATTCCTTCAGGCATTTCCGAGCGGAGAGGTATCTTATTTTGCACGTACACATTGCAAAACTTTTATATTACATAAGTATTGTTTCGACCTGACGCCAGAAGCCGATAAAAAAACTGTAAGTTTTTGTTTCTTTCCGTTTTTAACATAAACTCGTGAAGTCTCATCTTTGTTTTGATGTGTACTTAAATCGTGGAAAAGGATTTATTATTCTATTCAACTAAAAAAGAGATTTCGGTGTGCAAAATAATAATCGCTTTGGTCGGTAAAACAGACGAGCTTTTGGATCCCCTTAAATATGCCTTTCCAGAAACGTTCTCCACGATGGTGTCTCCTAAATAAATTCCATGTGCCACCTTTAGTCTCGGTATGTATCCAACTTTTAGTTCTGGATTTTCTATTCTTACATAAAATAATGATTCGGATCGCGGAGCTACTATAATGGCTTCAGATGATAAGAAAGGTATGTTGATTCCGGAGACATCCAAGTGCCCTTGTGCGTAATCTATTTTCGATGAAGTTTGTTTAAAGAAATCGTTTCCCAATATGCCGGATTGTGAAATTGGAAAATCGTTATATACAATATGAAATATAACCGGTATGTTGTGCTTCTCCGGGTACAACGGGAATTTTGGGGATGATCCAAGGGTTCGGCTGGTCTTAGGAGTTGGGTGTCGAAAAACACGAGACAAAGATTCCGTGCAAAAAGATTTATTTGTACAGCTTACGTATCGTAGAGTTCGGTTTGGTGATGCTTCGGCAACGTAACAATATCGGCGTTTGCAGAATCTCACAGTTTCTTCAAGTATACGCGTCACCACTTAGTTTCGGAATACGGCCCCGAGGTACTCGTTATCTCTCCTTTTATTGTCCGAAAGTAGGTGATTTTTTGATACTAGGTCGCGATGTCTTAATTGCATATTGCAACGAATTGCATACATTGCATTTAATCGCAGTTTTGGGAGCGCGCGCAACAGCTTACAAAGTGCTGAATTTGCGCTGTGCTTTTTTTTACTTTTGTAGGTCGTAATTACGTTATTCGATTTCGAGTTACGACAATGGGTAAAAGCGACAAAGTAGACAGATCAATTGTTAGCGAGAGAGGTGGACGCGAGAGCTAGTAGCGCCGCGATATTTGATGTCGATGAATAAGGATGACATGGAGCCGTCGGAAAGACGAGCGACTTGACAATATACAATTTTAGAGAAATTGTATCTAATATTTCCGCAAGCAACGGAGGGATAATCTCGTACGAGGAGACCGCACTGTCGAACGATAAGACCGCACAGAGAATCGGTGGATCGCGGGCCGCGAAAGCGCAAGTGGATTCACTGTCGCGACGGAACTTAGCCGAGCAGCGCGAGAAGAACTACGCGTACGCGTCGATTACTTTTGGTCAAGAGCCGGCCGCGCCTTGTGCGCGCCTCTTTTATAATCTTGAATCCTTCTAGAAGGATCCAGAACGTATGACTCACTTCCCTTTGTCTTAAGGGAGCGACAATTATAAGAGGAGAAATTCGCGGTAGTTTTTTGATTGACGGAGGCTGGCAGCCCCTGATTGGGCGCCACTGATGTCAGTTTAAAGCGCAGTGATAGGTTCGGAGTGTCGAAAGGCTCGTAGCTCCCGATAAGCTAGAGCAAGAGCGACTGTATCGAAAGCGGTCATCTCTCTCATCCCGAATTCTTAGAAATTATCGATCGGCCGCGCTATATCTCCTATCGCTTTAAATTCGGTCTCGTTTAAGGCGCCTCGTCTTCCATCGCCTTTAATTTGATTTCGAACATCAATGAAAGTGTTAGTAATGAAAGTGTTAGTGTGAGTTGTTAATCGAAGTGAAGAAAGCATAGAGAGGGGAAAGGAGAGATAGAAAGAGCTTGTGTGTGTGTGTTGCTACGTAAGAGCCATTTGGTCAGCAGTGTTGACACCGACTCGTAGCGTTACATGCTGTTTTAGGAGATAGAGTGAGGGAATAAAGAAGGAAAAAGAAGAGAAAAAAGAGAGAGAGAGAGTGCGTGTTGCTACGTAAGAGCCATTTGGCCAGCAATGCTGGCACCGACTCGTAGCGTTGCATGCTGTTTTAGGTAAGTCTCTAGAGAGAGAGGAAAATGGAGAGAAAGAGAAGAAGAAGGGTGGACGTATTGTTAGTAGTATAGACAAGAGAAAGTAGAGAAGAAAAGAAGAGAGTATAGAGATAGAAAAGCAATAGTAAAAGCGATAGTACGAAAAAAAGAGAAAAGGTGGTTGAGGGGGGAGCTTTTAGCTCTGGAAGGAGAAGAGAGTAGAGTGACGAAAGAAGAGGAAGAAGAGTGTTAGTAGTGTTAATAAGATATTGGTAAAGAGGGGTGATAGAGAGAGAGAGAGAGAGAGAAAGAAGTGGCTTTCCCAGAAAAACCTTCACTTGCGCACAGTACAATTGGACACGTTGCAATTGCACACTGTGATATTAGATACATAAAGTTGCGCACCGTTCGATTAGACACATTTCAATTGCGCACAATTCGTTTGGACACATTTCATTCGCGCACCGTTCAATTGGACACGTTGTTTTTGGACACAACACATATTTTAGTATAATTTGGAATACATACGCACTGCTGACCAAATGGCTCCTACGTAGCAACACATACACACACACACAAGCTCTTTCTATCTTTCCTTTCCCCTCTCTATACCTACTTTATTTCAATTAACAACTTACACTAACACTTTCACTACTAACATTTTCATTGATCTGTCTACTCTGTCGCTTTCACCCATCCTTGAACACTGCATAGGTACGAGTCGGTGTCACATTGACCAAATGTCTCATATTTAGCAAGCGCACATAGATGCGTTGGTGGGACGTGACTGCGGCGGCGTGGGCAACGCACCTCTAAGGGGTGTGGAATCTACGGTAGCTGAGGTCACGTTACCGTACTCGGCTTTCCCATCCCCTCTACATCCAATCTCCCGGCAGCACATCCCCATCCGTTTGTCTCTGTTGTACCTCGGTACAATGGAGAGAAACAGGGGCTGTTGTACTCATCCACCGGGTCCTGCGCTTCTGGGGTCTTAGACCCAGCGGCGACGGAACCGGGGGTTACTAATATTTCTTTATTTTCAGGTATCCATCTTTTGTCGTCGTTTTCCACTCTCATCGTCCGGTCGTTCGTTTCCGCTTCGCTCCGATTCGGTAGGGAAATCGACGCGTTATAGCTAGTTAGCTAGATAGGTAAGCGTTTCCTTAAAATGGCGCCCATCGTAAGGTTAAGGTTCGAGCCGTGCCGATGATCTAAATGGACGTGACGACGGTAAAATCACGGTCGCTAGCGGTCCAGCACCTCGGGGTACCTGCCGTCCCCCCGTTGTATTTAGGCTTGGTGGTGTAAAGGTGGCTCTGCGCTATTCGACCTCCTTTTCACCCTACTCGTGGGATTAAGAATGATGAATAATTTAAAAAATCTTTTGTTGAGGAGAAGTGCCCGCCTGTCTGATAGCTTCTCGTCAGGTGTGGCCGCTGTTAGGGAAGCAAGGGACGTGCCTGTCGTCGAGTCGCGAGTACGCTCGTGCGCGCGCTTGGAGACGGCCTCCGCTTCCTCGAGAACGCCTCGCCAAGCTGTGCCCGAGCGAGTCCGCGACGTAATACGACTTTGTGCACAGTCCCACGGTTGCGGCCTTCGCGCCGTCCGAATTGCGCTAACGCGATGCGATAGCAGTAGTAGTAGTAGCAGTTCCGTATTGTCTTCACTGGCAGTCCTCGACCGGGAAGAAATTAGAAATAGAGATACCGCGTTAATTTCCGCGATTAGACCCGCGATTAGTTCCGCGAATAGCTCCGCGAACAAACCTACGATAGAAGATAAAATTAGATACGCGAACGTCCCCAAATCTCAACCCCACAGCGTGTGTGAACCGGGTTCTTCGTCGCAGCCGCTGCAACAAGCTCCAGCAAACTGCGTCCTTTCTCCCTCACTTGCGTCCACGGGAGTAAGGATACTGCAGCTGAACATGAGGCGTTCAGCTGTAGTTACTGGTAAGGTGCGTCAGCTCGTCGCCGAGAAGCGACTTGACGTCCTGTTATTGCAGGAGTTGCACGCCAAGAAGCACGGCAAGAGCCACACCTTCGTTGGTTTAGGGAAGAATATGAGGGTAGCTGCTGTACGCTCACAACGCCCGTGGGCTGCAGTGGCAGTCTGTAACCCTCAATTCCAAATGGTGTTCGTCTCGCATCTTAGCACGACACACTGTGTCTGTGTGGAAGTGCAGGCTCCCAATTTCTCTTTCTACGTCGCATCGTGCTACTTCCAGTACAGCGACGAGATAGAGGAATACCTCAGGCACCTCGAAGTGGTGCTTCTGTCGTAACCCGACTAATTTCTCAATATATTAAAAGATAAAACAAGTAAAATAAAGTAGAACAAAAAAGATTGAGAAAGAGCTGATTAAAGCAAAGCATTAAAATAGTAGAAAAGAGATCAAGGAAAGATAATTAAGAAAGAGTAAATAAGTAATAAAAGATTATTAATAAAATAAAGTAAAGAGACGTGACTAAAGAGAAGGAAGTCACGGTCAAGTTCTCGGAAGCTGAGTAAGCAGCTGACGAGACAGCTGACGAGCGGAGCACGAGACATGGTCCGGTCAGGGACACCACACTCCTCCCTAATCAACGACCTAATTGATTAAGATATATAATAAGCGCGAGATGCACCGACGCTCGCTACTCGCTCGCTACTCGCTCGCATATATCGATAGTATCGAAGTACCGTACGTATCGCGCCCGACTATTATAATCGCGACTAAGTGATAGTGTACAAGAATCTGTGAAATATATCAATTTATACCTAACGTTTGGGAGTGTCTTATTTCGAGCGTGGATCCTAATCCTTTGGGCGTATATATCCCTAAAGACCTCTTCCTTAGCGGCTAGAGGCACAACACTTCATTCCCTGAGGGGGAAGAGACTGTTAGTTGCGATAGACGCCAATGCTCGGTCGTCACTCTGGGGTTCCCAAGAGACAGACGAAAGAGGTGCGAAATTTGAAGACCTCATCCGAGCATATGGAGTAAATGTGGTTAATGACGTTGGACAGGGACCCACTTTTTGGACGGCAAGAGGTTCGTCTTTCATCTACGTAACCTTGGTGTCGTCCTCCATGAACAAGTTCATCAGTGAGTGGAAAGTGAGGTCCGACTGGACGACCAGCGACCACAACGCAGTCGACATCAGATTGAGGGTGCCAAAGAGGTCAGGTGGAGATCGGAGTGCCGCGAACATGAGGTTTGACACTCGTCCGGCTGATTGGGAGCGGTTCTCCGAGAGCCTGACTGATCTTTCAAGATCAAGGCTGGAGGTTCTCGATGTCTGTTCTGCGGATAGAGTAGAAGAAATGGCGGAGACGCTGGCAGCGGTACTCACCGAAGCCTGTTCCGCGTCGATGCCAAAGAAAAGACGTTTCAGAAAGTCCAACCCGTGGTGAACGGTCGAATTGACTATACTCAAAATGGGAGTATATAGCAGTGTAGCCAGATTGCCCACGCTAGCAACGCGCAACCGTAGTGGAGGGGCTGACATACACAAGCGCAAACCGCGTACGTGTGAGCTCGACGCTTCGACTAGCTTCGGATAGTAGAAGAGGACAGATATACTGTTTTCTGTCTCTCTCCTTCCTACCGAGCCGGCAACGAAGCCGACGGGCGACAGTGCTCGCTTCTCGATTCTCGATTCTTTATATGCGTTAAATGTTGTTTTCAGCCTTTTCGTATGAAATATATCACACACATACTATGTATTATATATATGTATATATATATATATATATATGTTAATTGACGTTTTCGAGAACATTTTGTACGAAGAATCATATTTTTTGAGGACATTTGTATTCATTGAGGACCGTCCTCGTTTGTGTACATATACATTGACGTTTTCGAGAACTGTCCTCGTTAATAATTATAACCATACATCGTCGCTATTGAGGACATCAAAATGTCCTCAATGGCATTTTTAGCAGAACATGTGCTTTGAGGTCCTTAGTGGAGATATTATAAAAATATTGTAGATGTTATAAGAATATGTTACGAGGACTTTCGTAATAATTGAATGGCTTGGATACCAAGTGGTACAAGTTCAAAAAACAAAAAGAAAGACTTTTGCGTTCGCATTTATTATAACTGTTAAGATGATTTAACTATGTTTACCTGAGAAGCGCTACTTCTCCTTTATTATTTTCTAGGGCTCATGCACACAGGACGTGTGAGATGTGTAGTAAGACTCAATGCGACAACCAAACAACTTATACTTACAGCTTTTCCGTAAGAGCAAAACATTGACTAGCGCGTCGCTTCTTGTCGCGCGTAAAGCCCGTATCAGACTACGCATTGAAAATTGAAGATTGAAGATTAAAGATTGGAATTTGACTAATCAGAACAAAAGGAACTAAAATTTCTTTGTCCTGATTGGTCAAATTTCAATCTTGAATCTTGA
Organism: Formica selysi; assembly: GCA_009859135.1. Taxonomy (NCBI): domain Eukaryota; kingdom Metazoa; phylum Arthropoda; class Insecta; order Hymenoptera; family Formicidae; genus Formica; species Formica selysi. The sequence goes on along the minus strand of WHNR01000101.1, from coordinate 80,292 downwards.
ATCTCAATCTTCAATGCGTAGTCTGATACTGGCTTAAGGGCCGTGGCACATAAAAAAACTTAAGCAGTAAGACTTAAAACGTAAGCGAATTGACCAATCACGGTTGAACAGTAAGGCAGCCATATTGAAACGTAAGCTACGCTGAAAATTCCGTATGGTTGAAATTCTTAAGTCTTAAGTCTTACTGCTTAAGTTTTTTTATGTGCCCGGGCCCTAACGCATTGACGCTGTATGCAAAAATCCCAAAAGCTCTTAAGGTGCCATTACATGGCAGCATTAAGCGTCGAGCGTCTGCGCAGAAAAATGCGCAGAATTTAAAAGAGATAGATTCTAGGCTGAAATTAGATTCTGCGCAATTTTCTGCGCAGACGCTCGACGCTTAACGCTGCCATGTAAAGGTACCTTTAAACGTAAAAAAATTTTAGTCGTAACCATAAGGCTATAAGTAAAACGACCAATCAAACATTTTTATTACCAATCAAATATTTTTATTATATTGTTTTATTAAGAATTTTATTAAGAATGCCTGATTGTAATTGGTCAATTTATTTATAGTCTTACGATTATGATTAAAACATTTTCACGTACAATGGCCTTTAGAAGAAAGAAGAAGCGCTTAAGGGAGAATTCACACCTTGGCAGAAAAGCAGAAAGCAGGAAAGCAGAAGCCAATCAGAACTCGTGCTAGAAAAGCAGAAGCTAATCAGAACTCGCGCTGATAGTAAGCAGTATACATTCTGCTTTTCTAGCGCGAGTTCTGATTGGCCTCTGCTTTTCTGCTTTTTGTTTTTCTGCCAAGGTGTGAATCTCCCTAAAGCCCGAATCAGACTATGCTTTGAAGATTAAAGATTTGAGTTTGACTAATCAAAATAAGAGGAGCTAAAACCTATTTTTCTGGTTGGTCACATTTCAATCTTTAATCTCTATCTTCATTGCGTAAACTGATACGAGCTTAAAGCGCGTATGCGTCCAAAGCGAACACACCCGTTATAAAATTATAAATTTTGACTATAAAGCCTATCACACACAAATTGGCATAACTGCATATGCATAGCACATAGACATAGTATATCTAGACCGAGTGTTGAGGAGTGTGGGCCGATGTGCACGTAGAAAAGGACATACTCTGTTTCGTGCCCCTTGCGTTCTCTCTCGCTCGCACAGAGCATAGCGCTCTCTTTCGTCATGCTACGTGCGAGCGAGAGAGAACGCAAGGGGCACGAAACAGAGTATGTCCTTTTCTACGTGGACATCGGCCCCCACTCCTTAAATAAAGGCAAACGCTCGGTCTAGATATACTATGTCTATGGCATAGCATAAGACCATCTGGACCAATGAGCATCGAAATAAAATCGCCATATTGATTTACATAGCATGCTCATTGGTCCAGACGGTCTTATGCTATGCATATGCAGCTATGCCAATTTGTGTGTGATAGGCTTAAAGCGGGGAGCACACACTTTTGCATAAGCGCATAATCATAAGCATAAGGAATTTGATTGGTCAATTTCTTTATGCATAAGGAAATGGACCAATCAATTTCCTCATGCTTATGATTATGCGCTTTTGCAAAAATGTGTGCTCCCCGCTTAAACCCAAATAAACAGGCGTGTGTTGCGTACTCTGCTTCATATAAAAAGATGCAAATTCATTTAATTTTATGTAGAACATTCAATCAATTATTTTTTAATTTATAATATTTTTAAATACATTGCAGATTATTTTCATCACAATGCATCCTGATATGGCTGTATTTCATTGATATGACAGATTTCCTAATCTTCAAAAGCGAAACTATTTAACGGTGTATTATTTTTTGATAGTACCGAGTAACAATTCTCACTTTTCTAACACTTGTTTTCATACGAAAAGACATTAAATGAGTGTATTTTCATCAAAATCTAAGGCGAGCGGCAGAAATTAAACATTTATCAACAAATTTTTTGTGTACTTAAAGTTGGGAAATTTGTCATATCAACGAAATACAGCGATATCAGCATGCGTCGTGATAAATATAACCCGCAATGTATACACAGAATGTTCAAAAGTATTATTAATTAAAAAATAAATAAGTGATTAAAATGTTCTACATGGGTTTGCAACTTTTGTCTGTTTTCATTTTTATTTATTTCTCTATTTTGATTTAACTTATTCATGGAAACATTTCTTATGAAAGAATCTTTTATACTCTATAGATTCTGCATTATCCTTGAATCGAAACTCACGTAGCACATTTTAATCGCTTTTATTTATTTTTTAATTAATAATATTTTTGAACATTCTGTGTATACATCGCAGGTTATTTCTATAACGACGCATGCTAATATCGCTGTATTTCGTTGATATGACAGATTTCCTAACCATAAATACATTAAAAATTTGTAAATAAATATTTAATTTCTTACTTTAGATTTTGATAAAAATACATTCATTTAATGTTTTCTTGTATAAGAACAAGTGTTAGAAAAGTAAAAACTGTTATATAGTATCATCAAAAAAGTAATAGATTGTTAATAGTTACACGTTTAAAGAACACGATAAAAATTAAATAGAAGACATTAAATGAATGCATTTTTACTAAAATCTAAGGTGAGCGGGAGAAACTAAACATTTATTAACAAATTTTTGTGTGTATTTAAGATTGGGAAATCTGTCATATCAACGAAATGCAGCGATATCAGCATGCGTTGTGATAAACATAACTTGCGATGTATACACTGTTTTTAAAAATATCATTAATTAGAAAATTAATAAGTGATTAAAATGTTGTACGTGAGTTACGTGCGTTACCTAACTTTATCGTCCATCATTTTGGAAGCCGAAAGGAAAGGATATTTTAGTACGGGCAATAAAAATATATTGGTAGAGAAAATAACCTAAAATTCCTAAAAATGTCTACGGTAAAAAATTAATGGTTTATTTTATGATATATGTTATTAAGACAAAATATTAATTTATCAATTATTTTATATTAATTTTTGATATAGCATACTACTTCTGAAAAGAAACGCAAGGATGTGAAGCATTAGTGTATCCTGTAATATAAGCTCTGTAACTACTTGAACCTTTGTACCCTCTATATGAAAAAGGTAAGCAAATAATGGCTTTTATATAAATGCGTACATTTCTTATGACGAATAATATATATTTAAATTTTTATTTATCCCTAATTTAATTATTGATTTTTTTTCAAAGTGGATTGACTGATCGATTGAAAAAAAAAAGAGGAAAGAAAAAGAAGAAACTAGTAGAAGAAGAACCAAATTCAATGAAATACAATGAAATAGCTGGACGACAAAATATTTCAAAATAAAACTAAGATTGTTCAATGATACTTAGCTACGTTACATACGAAAATGGCCACTGTGGATTAATATTCTTAATTTGTTATTCACGTTATCAACAAGCTGTTATGTACTATTGTCCAAGACTGGTAGATCGTGGCACATTTCTCTTTCACTACCATTATTCTCTCTAAATAGATGTTATCAAGCCTATCAAGATGTGCCACCCTTGGATAATGCTGATAAACATAAAATGCAAGAACAATATACATTGCAAATATTATTATTACTTCAATTTTGAACTGTTAATACTTTATTTATGTATTTTTGATGATTTAATATCATACTTAGAGAAACATAAGTGAATTTATTGTATTAATACATTTATTAAACTGTAATATGATTATTTGAATTTTTCTATTCTCATAATGTCATTAATGACATATTGCACATATGTGAGTTTATTAGGTTAAAACATTAGGAGGATTAGATTAAAGTTTATTAGTAAATTCTTTATATTTCACTAATCTTTACTTATTCTTATAAAAAAACTTGAGTACAATATAAAATCATATAAAAAAGCAAACATACTGTTAACAGTTTAATACTGAAGTAATAATGGTGTTTAGAAGACATTACTTTTAATTTGCTTTTTTATTTAAGTTTTGTTAAAAATGGGGGAAACAAATTAAGAATAACATAGATTGTCATTTTATTATATAACACCGAGGATTATTTAATACTCTTAACTATATTCTGAAATATTTCGTCACTCTACTGTTCTCCACCAAATCTAGCTTTTCTTTCTCTAAAATATTCTGAAAGAGATGTCCAGTTAATTCAGGTGAAAAAAAAACAGTAACAAAATCAGAGTTAAATAAAGGTATAAATATATATTATACCTTAAAAGGTATTTACAAAGGCTACTATTTGCTTACCTTTTCCAATAAATTAAAGAATAAAAAGGTTACTAGTGGTAAATTATACAGAGGTCTCAATACTTTCTCTTTGCTTCCTTAGCGTTTCATCTTTTCTCAAGCAGCGTGTTACATGAAGAAATATTAATTGTTAACATAATTCATAAATTGGCACTTTATCTTCATATAATGTATACATTATAAAATAAATCATCAATTTCTTACCACAAGCGTTTTTATGGCTGATTTGTTATTTTGATATTGAGATCTTCTTCTCTGGTAGCGTGATATCAGATTCTTTTACCTTTTTTTTTATTTTTTTCAACTTGATCTTAATATCTTCGAATACAGGTTTGCGCTTTTGCACTATATTGTAGTTGCATTCAAGGATAATGCAGAATCTATAAAGTATAAAAGATTCTTTCATAAAAAATGTCTCCATGAATATGTTAAATCAAAATAAAGAAATAAATAAAAATGAAAACAGACAAAAGTTGCAAGTCCATGTAGAACATTTTAGTCGCTTATTTATTTTTTAATTAATGATATTTTTTAACATTCTGCATATACACTGTGCATTATATCTATCACGATGCATGCTGATATCGCTGTATTTCGTTGATATGACAGATTTTCCAACCTTAAATACATAAACAATTTGTTGATAAATGTTTAGTTTCTCACCTTAGATTTTGATAAAATCATTTAATGTTTTTTCGTATAAAAACAAATGTTAGAAAAGTAAAAATCATTACTTAGTTCTATCAGAGAAGTAATGCGTTCAAAGTTAAATATCAACTATCAGAAATGTAATACATTAAAAGTTATACATTTGAAAAACACGATAGAAATTAAATAAAAGACATTAAATGAATGTATTTTTATTAAAATCTAAGGTGAGCGGGAGAACGAAAAAAAAAATGTGAAAGAACCTGATATCACACTACCAGAGAGAAAGATTATCCAAAATAACAGATCAGCCATAGAATTGCTTGTGGTAAGAAATTGATGATTTATTATATGAAGATAAAATGCCAATTAAGGAATTATGTTAATAATTATTATTTCTTGATGTAACACGCTGCTTATGAAACACTAAAGAAACAAAGAGAAAGATTGAAACCTCTGTTATGATAATTTATCACTAGTAACCTCTTTATCCTCTAACTTAATGGAAAAGGTAAGCGAATAGTGGCCTTTGTAAATACCTTTAAGGAATAATATATATTTACACCTTTATTTAACTTTGATATTGTTATTGACTTTCTTTCCAGCTGAACTAACTGAACATCTCTTTCAGAATATTTTAGAGAAAGAAAAGCTAGATTCGGTGAAGGACAGAAGAGCGATAAAATATTTCAGAATAAAATTAAGATCGTTAAATGATATTCAGTATGTTACATATGAAAATTGACATCTAGATTAGTATTCTTAATTAATGTTATTCACGTTATCAACAAAGCTGTTATGTACATCACTATTGTCCAAGAATGGCAGATCGTGGCACATTTCTCTTTCACTATCGTTACTCTCGCGTGATAAATGCCTATTAAGATGTATCACCCTTAGATAATGCTGATATACATAAAATGCAAAGGCAATATACATTGCAGATACTATTATTACGTCTGTTTTAAACTGTTAAGATTTTATTTACTTATTTTTTATTATTTAATATCGTACTTAGAGAAATATAAATGAATTTGTATTAATAAATTATTAAACTCTATGATTTTCGTTTTAATATTTCTATTCTCATAAAATTGTATATTTGCAATATATCAATAACGACATGTTGCATGTATGTGAGTTTATTAGGTTAAAACATTAGGAAAATCAGATTAGAGTTTATTAATAAATTCGTTATATTTCTCTCATCTTTATTTATTCTGATAAAAAAACTTGAGTATAACAAATATATGTTAACAAATAATATGTAGAATATTAATTCTAATTTGATATATTAAATCAATTTTGACGTATTTGACAAACATAAAAGTATTGCATCTGTTTTTTAAGAAAATAATTATGCTGATTGTTAATGTTATGAATTTGATATAACTCAACTTGTATATCTTATGCTTTTAGCTTAACAAAGTATTGTTTACAATATCATGAATATGTAAATAATTAAATATCCGAAGACATCAAGAATACATTTGATATTTGACTCAGAGAAAAAAATACAAAAGAATATGACATATATTAAACCAATTTTGACATATTTGACAAACATAAAAGTATTGCATCTGTTTTTTAAAAAAATAATTATGCTGATATTAATGTCATGAATTTGATATAATTCAACTTGTATATCTTATGCTTTTAGCTTAACAAAGTATTGTTTACAATATTGTGAATATGTAAATAATAAAATATCTGGAGGCATCAAGAATACATTTGACATTTGACTCGGAGAAAAAAATACAAAAGAATATGACAAAATGAATAGAAAATTAATTTGATTTTGGTTGTTTGATTTTTTTAAGTTGATTATGCAACCATGTTTTTACTTGCGGTGATGATCTATGTTTTAAACAGGGGTTTTGTTTTATAATTTCATGAATTGCTTGTAAAGAAGGTAATTTGCCACTCCTTATGACTTGATCAAACGCTGTTAGCACCACTGTTTTTTCATGCTCATTCCATCGTTTTCGCTTTGTGTGACCATATGGAGAACCTACAAAAAGATATTAGTTATTGCCTACAATATTATTAGAATTTTCATACCGTATCAGCTGTATAAGTTGAGGTAAGTACTTATAGAACCAACTTATAAATTATAATTTATATTGCACTATAAATAATTTGCTTGATCAACTATCACGCTATTGATCATTCGAGAGTAATTAAATTCCTTATTTTAAATTTTAACAACTCAATAAAATCAATTAAAGCATTGTTAATTAAATAGACTTAAATAGGCGTAATGTAAATTTATGGATTTAGATCGATTGATCATCTCACTGAGATATTACAAAATTGTTGAATTTTAACTATTTAATATTTAATGTGACGCAATGTAAATATATAGATGTAAACTTAAGATTATCTCATTGACTAATCAATTGTTAAATTATAAATATTATTTTTATGTTTTGATACAATAGTTAACACATAATGGTCTCTAGTAGAGTATATCATAGTACGTAGGTGCGTGGATTGCGCGCGCGCACGCAATCCACGCAACTACGTACACGCACTCAGTATGATATATAACAAATTTAAAATAAAATATTATTATACAATACTTACTAGAACGTCTTTTAATTGATCCAGCTGTAATCTCTGATTTAGATGTATCAACAAATGAGCTATTACCATTTGTTTCTGTAATTAATATATATATTACATTGATAAATGTCACATAGCTAATATGTACATTTTGATAGATTTTGTGCCTTCACGGCTATTAGAAATATTTAAGTAAATATCTACAATATTCTCATAATTCACATAAAATTAACATTATTAATACAATTAATAATTTGGTAATTTGTACCTTCATTTATAGCTGTTTCTATATTTTCTTCCCTGATATCTTCTTCATCGTTGTTGCTGCTATCTTCATTAAAACTTTCCTCTGTACTTTGAAAATCATATCCATGAGCCGCTTCTAAATGTTGTGTGATATTCAAAATATCACGACTAATAACAGGTTGCCTGTACACTTCTCTGTGTATTTTTTCAGCATGTCCCATGAAATTTGCAAGGTCAGATATTTCAGTGTCAGCAAGCTCCATACTTGCACAAAATGTAGCAATGTGCTTTCTTAGCTTAGTGCCGCGTAATAAATGTGCAACTTTTGCATTACAATCTTCAGAAAATTTCCTCATGAGAATACAAGCTCTTAAATATTTAAAACGTTTTCGATTATAACTTGGAAGACCAAAGATATATGGATTTTCTGCAGGAACTTTAGCCTTTTCGCGAAATTGTAATATTAATTTTATACATTCTAATAAACTATTGTTTAATATCACAGGTACTGTGCGACCAAGTTTGCCTCTAATCACAAATCTTACATATTTCTTTGCTGCTTCTTGTGCCTTCAATGAAATTTTTTTAAAGAGATCATCAGTTGTGTATGGATCAATACCTTTATACTGTTCAAAATCTGCTATAAACATGCGTTCAATTTCACCAGCTCGTTTACGATTGAACAATTGGACTGAGGTTAACGTACATTCTGCCAGTGTCAACCAAATTTCATATACATATTCATTTGTTAAATCATCAAATGCTTTCTGTCGTTTACATTTTAAGTACATGTATAACTTAGCTATGTCATCCATTGATGGAAGATCATCATTTTTTTGTCTTTGATGTTGTAAGCGTGTTTCTATAACTGTTTTGTTAACACTGGTACCGTAATCTTCTGTTAATAATTCTAAAAAATCTTTGACCAAAGCTTTTTTTTCATCATCCTGACGTTTTATGCATTCCGTAATAAGTATGTGACCAACTTTTTTTATTAATGTTCCCAACATAGCTGCTGTAGTAGGTTTAGAATAAATACCTACTTTATCATCTAAACCCGCTACTTTGTTAACTGTATTAATAACGTCTTCATAAAATTTTGGATGATATATAGATTCAAAATCAATTATATTTTTATTACTCTCTTTAATAGCTAATAGAAAACGACCTAACAGTCTTAAATGTGCGCGGATCATGTCATGCTGGTGTTCAAGTTTATATTTAATAGATAATTTGTTGCCATATAAAATAATGAGCTTGTCATATCTTATTACACGATACACATCATCCTCTCTTATCACAGGTAATATCACAGATCGTAATTTTCTGTTAGCCGCGCTATGTACTCTACCTAAAATTGCACGTCCCAAAATTGTTACAGCTCTAGCATGTTTACTATTACGACCAGTACATCGATAAAAATGTTGACGAAGTGAAATCTTGGAAAAAAAGCCATGACACTTTGCGCAGGGTAAATAATCTTTAACTTCCTTTTTTTTTGAAGCTTGTGGTCTTCGACATACGATCAAATCACCTTTCCCGATGTTACTATCAGTGTTGTACTGAAAATTTCCTTTGCGTCTAATCGTATCTATTATTTTCAATCTTTCTGCACATTTTTTGGGCAGTAAACTGAATTTTTTAACTTCAGCTTCATTGGAATGAATGGTCTCCAAATGACGTGCTATTTTCGTATATAACTTTTTACAAAAAAAGCAACAATTTTTTTTTTTATCTTTATTACTGCTAGATGAAGTTGCAATATATAAATCTTTATCATCAAGCACTCTTGCTGCTGGTACTTCTACTGATTTGTTAATTTCTAGAGACGTATTTGATTTATTAGGTGGCTTTTTGTATTTGTCATTTTCATCCTCATCATTAGCATCATCATCACTACAAGATTCTGAATAAGATTCATTTGAAGGATAATATTCAGAATCATCATTTGATTCGCTCTCCTCTATCTTTTTTGCTGTAAAAGTGTATCATTATTAGAAAATTCTTAAATGTGATAGGTGAGGAAATAATATTTTAATTATTCATATCCTACAATTAAAAATATTGACTGCACATATGCTAGTTTCTGACTAGCAAGCAAGACTATTTCTTCATATTTCTACAACTCAATTTGCTTCTTTAGTTTGTTTACTCGTTCGTTTACTAAGTAACCAACTTGTTTGATTCAGTAAAAAAAAAAGCAAATTGAGACATATAGAAGGAATAAGCTGATTAAAAATGGAATAATAAATATTCAATGTTTGTGCATGTAATATCGAGAAAGTACACTTCTCGAAATATTTACATGGATTTTACAAACATACTTGGGATAATCTTACCTGTGTCTGATAACACAACTGCCGCAATGTTAGTATCGTCTTTTTTATTATTATTTTTAATATCATCATTTTCATTATTTTTATCTAAAACGAGAAATTATTGTAGTTTTTAATCTTAATAAATATTAACAAAATGTGCTTATATTAAATATAATAATGACTTTAAAAAATTCCAATTGTAGATACATATATATACATTGATTTTACCTATGTTTGATACAATAGTAATAATATCCTTAGAATTATTCTGGTTTTCGCTATTCTCTTTATCTGAAACGAGAAATTACAACAACTTTGTAAATTAATCAATATTTATATAATTTTTGTATTACATTAAATGTACAATACTTTTAAAGATTCTAGATCTGCATACGTATTTTGAATCTTACCTACATCTGATAACACAACAGAAATATTTTCAACATTGTCATATGTTTTATTTCTATCTTTGCCTAGAACAAAAAATTATAAATTTAAAAAAATAATTTTATAAATTTACACTCATAGTATGCGTATATTATAAATTATACACATAACATTTTTACATATTTTTAGTTGATATATTTACATTTTTAATCTGCATTTTTATAATTTATACATAATAGTATAATAGTATTTAATATATGTTATACCCTAATATAAACGAAGATTTTTTAATATAGAAATGTTACTATAGGTTTGCTCGTTTTGTTGCATATTTTTTTACACGTTTTATTAGTTATTGTCTTTTTTTTTCTTTCAATGCCTGAATATATACGTTTTTCTCATTTTAAGTGTGAAAAGTGTGTAAAATGCAAGTAAAATGAACAGACTTTATAAGAGTTGAATACAATATTTGAAAATGTGAAGGAAAATTTTTTCTACTTACTTTTTATGATATCATGCAAACTTATTTTTGGGATTCCTCTTTCCAAATTTTTCTTAAGTGTATTTAGATGTTCAACATTTGCTGTAATACAAAAAAAAACACATATAATAACAAATATACAATGATTTAAAATGTTTTGCATATAAATTATAATATAAATCTAATAAGATCTAGTCAGGCGCATTTTCAATATTAATGTAAAAATGTATAGTAATATTATCTAAAATTTTTCCGAAAAGTTTTACAAAAAAATGACTTACGATGCCGCACTATAATTTGTATTTGATGATGTATTCCCGTACTTTTTTCTTTCTTAGCACATAAAGTACGTGAAAGTAAAGCAAGTCTCGAGATTTTACAAACATAGTATGTTTCATCGGAAAATTTAATTAATGCGTACATGTTTTCCACAAGCAATCACGCGTAACAATTAAGACTGCCAAAAAATGAAAGGTTAAAACAAAAGACAAGAGACGAAAGCTTCGTTCTCAACAATCACTTCTTATTCGCATAACGGCGCGAAAAATTTGTGATGGCGCATATTGTGGGCTGCGGTCAGGAAGATGCTGGAGATGCTTCGAAGTATTTGATTGACCAATTAGGATAAAAAGATTAAATATTTCTTTATCCTGAATGGTTAATGTAATGCTTCGAAACATCTGTAGCGTCTTCCCGGCCGCAGCTGACATAAATAGTTTTTTGTTAAGCATCACAATAATAGCATATTTTTGATCTGGTGATATGATACTTGATATGATAATATCATCCAGTACAAATTGTAGTGCGGCATCGTTAGTCATTTTTTTTGTAAAACTCTTCGGAAAAATATTGGATAATATTACTATACATTTTTACGTTAATATTGAAAATGCGCTTGACTAGATCTTATTAGATTTATATTATAATTTATATTGAAAACATATATTATTGTATATTTATTATTATATATGTTTTTTTCTATATTACAGCAAATGTTGAGTATTTAAATATACTTTAAAAAAATTTGGAAAGAGAAATCACCAAAATAAATTTGCATAATATCATGAAAGGTAAGTAAAAACAATTTTTTTCACATTTTCAAATATTGTATTCAATTCTCATAAAGTCTGTTCATTTTACTTGCATTTTACACATTTTTCATACTTAAAATAAGAAGAACGTATATAGGCGCGTTCCACTTAACGTCCGCAACGCTTACAGTATTATCTCATCCTTGTTGTTCACCGAAAGTTAAACAAAGACAGATGATGCTCGCAAGCGTTGCGGTCGTTAAGTGGAACGCTCCATATATTCAGGCATTGGAGAGAAAAGAAAAGACAACCATTAGGCCGGATTCACACCTTGGCAGAAAAGCAGAAAGCAGAAAAGCAGAGGCCAATCAGAACTCGCGCTAAAAAAGCAGAATGTACTGCTTATTTTCAGCGCGAGTTCTGATTGGCTTCTGCTTTTCTAGCACGAGTTCTGATTGGCTTCTGCTTTTCTGCTTTCTGCTTTTCTGCCAAGGTGTGAATCCGGCCTTAGGCTACGTTCTACTTGCCGATCGCAACGCTGGTGGAATCATTTTATCCTTGTTTTTCACCGAAAGTGAAACGAAGACAGAAAATGCTCGCAAGTATTGCGATCGTTTAATAGAACGCAGTCCTAGTAAAACGTGTAAAAAAACATGCAACAAAACGAGCAGACCTAGGCTGCGTTCCGTTTCAAGCATTGAGCGCATAGATCGCATGGAAATCTATAGTTCACGTAACATATATTATAGATTTCCAGGCGATCTATGCGCTCAATGCGTGAAACGGAACGCAGCCCTATAGTTACATTTCTATATTAAAAAACCTTTGTTTATATTAGGATATATCTATATTAAAAAACCTTTGTTTATATTAGGGTATAACATACAATTAAATAAGTATTAATTATAAAAATACAAATTAAAAATGTAAATATATCAACTTGAAATATGTAGAAATGTTACGTGTATAATTCATTATATGCATACTATGAGTATAAATTTATAAAATCACTTTCTTAAATTTATAAAATTCATAATTTTTTGTTCTAGACAAAAATGGAAGTAAAACATATGATAATACTGAAAATATGTATTTCTGTTGTGTTATCAGATGTAGGTAAGATCCAAAATATATATATGCAGATTTAGATTCTTTAAGAGGATGCCGGACCGTCCTGTTTTACCGACCATAATAATTATATATTTGCTTGATATAAAAGTTTTGGCAGTTTGTATGTACAAAATAAGATAGGTTCCCACTCGGAAATGCATGAAAGAATATAAGTGAACGTTTGAAAATATATTTAGAAGCCTAGTAAAAAACATTTCGGTGTTCAAAAATTTTGCACATCGAAATGTTTTTTACGAGGCTTCTAAATACATTTTCAAACGTTCACTTATATTCTTTCATGCATTTCCGAGTGGGAACCTATCTTATTTTGTACATACAAACTGCAAAACTTTTATATTAAGCAAATATTGTCACGACCTGACGCAAGAAGCCGGTAAAAAAACTGTAATTTTTTAGATTTTCTTCGTTTTTAACGTAAAAGCGCAAGGTTCCCACTTTGTCGATGTATACACTTTAATCGTGGAAAAGGATTTCTTATTTCATGTAACCAATAAAAAAATTTCGGTCTGCAAAGTGTAATTATTATGGCCGGTAAAACAGGACTCCGGCATCACCTTAAGAGTAATGTACGTTTAATGTAATACAAAAATTATATTAATATTGATTAATTTGTAATGCTGTAATTTCTTGTTTCAGAAAAAGAAAATAGCGAAAAATTTAGAATTAGAATTTTATGTGATAAGAAATTAATGATTTATTTTATGATGTACATTATATGAAGCTAAAATGTCAATTTATGAATTATGTTAACAATTATTACTTCTTGATGTAGCACGCTGCTTGAGAAAAGATGAAACACTAAAGAAACAAGGAGAAAATATTGAGACCTCTGTATAATTTGTCACTAGTAACCTCTTTATCCTCTAATTTAATGGAAAAGGTAAGCGAATAGGAGCCTTTTTGTAAATACCTTTCAAGGAAAAATATATATTTACATCTTTATTTAACTCTGATTTTGTTATTGACTTCTTTTCCAGGTGAATTAATGTGAACTATCTCTTTCAGAATATTTTAGAGAAAGAAAAGCTAGATTCGGTGGAGAACAGTAGAGCGACAAAATATTTCTGAATAAAGTTAAGAATATTAAATGTGATACTTGGTGTTATATAATAATATGACTATATCATTCTTAATGTTTTCTTCAATTTCAACAAAACCTTAATTAAAAAGCAAATAAAAAGTATCTTTTGTAAATACCATTATTACTTCAGTATTAAACTGTTAACAATTTATTTGCTTTTTTATATGATTTTATATTGAACTCAAGTTTTTTTATAAGAATAAGTATAGATTAGAGAAATATAACTATATTTACTAATAAATTCTAATCTGATCCTCCTAATGTTTTAACTTAATAAACTCACATATGTGCAATAAGTCTTTAGTGACATGTTGCATATATACGATTTGATGAGAACAGAAATATTAAAATGAAAATCATATTACAGATTAATAATTTTATTAATACAATAAATTCATTTATATTTTTCTAAGTACGATATTAAATCATAAAAAATAAGTAAATTAAGTATTAACAGTTTAAAACTGAAGCAATAATAGTATTTGCAATGTATATTGCGTTTGCATTTTATGTATATCAGCATTATCTAAGAGTGATATATCTTCATAGGCAATTATCTGGAGAGAGTAATGATAGTGAAAGAGAAATGTGCCACCATCTGCCACTTTTGGACAATAGTGATGTACATAACAGTTTTGTTGATATCGTGAATAACATAAATTAATAATACTAATCTACATGGCCATTTTCGTATATAACACACTAAGTATCATTTAACAATCTTAATTTTATTCTGAAATATTCTGTCGTTTAGCTTTTTCATCGTATTTCATCGAAGTTGGTTTTTCTTCCACCAGTTTGTTCTTTTCCTTCCCTCTTTTCTTTTAGTCGATCAGTCAATCTTCCTAACATCGTAAAATCATCATAAAGTAAACATTATAAAATAAACTTTTAATTTCTTACCGCATACGTTTTCAGGGATATGTCTAATTAGTTATTTTGATAGTAATAGTTTGATAACCTCTGATAGCACGATATCAAATCGTTTTACATTTTTCTTTTCATTTTTTTTCATTCGTTCTATTTTGTAATTGCATTCGAGGATAATGCAGAATCTATAAAATATAAAAGTATCTTTCATAAAAAGATATCTCCTTGAATAAGTTAATAAATTAAAATATAGAAATAAATAAAAGTGAGAACAAATCTGTATAAATTATCAATTGAAATTTCTCAACCAATTCATTTTTATTGCCCGCACTAAAAAATACTTTCCTTTCGCTCCCAAAGTGACTGGCGATGAGAATAGGTAACGCGTCTCGCTTCGAAAAATTGCAATCTCATGTACAACATTTTAATCGCTTATTAATCTTTTACTTAAGGATATTTTTAAAAACATTCTGTGTATATATCACAGGTTATGTTTATCACGACGCATGCTGATATCGCTTTACTTCGTTGATATGACAGATTTCCCAATCTTAAATACACAAAAAATTCGTTGATAAATGTTTAGTTTCTCCCGCTCATCTTAGATTTTAGTAAAATGGATTTATTTAATGTCTTCCATCTAATTTCTATCATGTTCTTTAAATGCATAGCTTTTAATGGTATATTATTTTTTTGATAGTACCGAGTAATGATTTTTATTTTTCTAACACTTGTTTTTATACGAAAAAACATTAAAGGAATATATTTTTATCAAAATTTAAGATGAGAAATTAAATATTCATCAACAAATTTTTAGTGTATTTATGGTTAGGAAATCTGTCATATCAGCGAAATACAGCGATATTAGGGCTACGTTCGGAAACACCACCTGTGTGCACATGAGCGTTATTCTATCTTTGTTATTTACTAAAAGTTGAACAAAGATAGAACAAAGCTCGTGTGCACACGGATGATTTTTTCGAACGCAGCCCAGCATGTGTCATGATAGATATAACCTTAAGCCAGTATCAGACTACGTATTGAAGATTGAAATTTGACCAATCAAGATAAAAGGAACTAAAATTTCCTTGTCCTGATTGGGCAATCTATCAAATTTCAATCTCAATGCATAGTCTGATACGGGTTTTAGAACATATATAAATGGAAGAGGAATAGCAAGCTGAAATGTGTCCGAAGGAAGTAAGAAAAAAAATCGTAGTTGCTTCTCTCTTATGAGTAACTGTTTGAAAGTGCGCATGCGCGCCATTTGTTGACGCATACAAGCATCGTATCCATCGTATCTGTAGATATACATGTTCAACATGTATGACCTTAGAACATATATAAATGGAAGGGGAATGCCTTTGTTTCCCGATAGAAAAACATGTCGGAAGGAAGTAAGAAAGAAAATCATAGTTGCCTCTCTCTTGTGAGTTACTTTGCTCAAAAGTGCGCATGCGCGGCCATGTGTGTGTACACAAAAGTATGTATACTACAGACACGATGCTTGTATGTGTAGTTACTCACAAGAGAGAGGCAACTACGATTTCTTTCTCACTTCCTTCGACACTTTTCAGCCTGCTATTCCCCTTCCATTTATATATGTTCTAAGCATGTGACTAATGTAATCTTAAGCCTATGGCTTATCACACACAAATCGGCATAGCTGCATATGCATAGCATAAGACCGTCTGGACCAATGAGCATCGAAATAAAATCGCCATATTGATTTACATAGCATGCTCATTGGTCCAGACGGTCTTATGCTATGCATATGCAGCTATGCCAATTTGTGTGTGATAAGACCATCACACACAAAATTCCGTAAGGACGTAAGACGTAAGCGTAAGAAAATTGACCAATCCCAATCGAGTATTGGGCTTTCCGTCAAAGTGGAGGGGTTACGGAGAGCTAAATACTCGATTGGGATTGGTCGATTTTCTTACGCTTACATCTTACGTCCTTACGGAATTTTGTGTGTGATAGCCTATAGTCTTTATTTTTCAGTGGCCAAACCGGCCAAGCAAACGCACGCGCACTTTTGAGTAGTTACAAGAGAGAGGCAACTATGATTTTCTTTCTCACTTCCTCCGGACATGTTTTTCTTTCGAGAACAAGAGACATTCCTCTTACATTTACATATGTTCTAAGGATATAACCCGCTATGTATATACAAAGGCTAGTACATAGTATATCTAGACCGACCGTTTAGCTTTATTTAAGTAGTGGGGGTAAGGTACACGTAGAAAAGAATACACTCTGTTCTGTGTAAGGTTATATATAAGAAGGTTAAGTCAGGAGCATCCCGAAACCCATAATGCATTGCAAAGAATCGACGTGTGCGCAGTCGCTATTGAAAAGAGATGCTAAATATTGAAAAGAGATGCTAAATAAGGTAGACTTGTTATTGGTTCTCGCGGCCTTTCGCAATGCATCATGGGTTCTTGGATGACATACACAGTTTCAATATATGACTTAGGCCGGTATTCATAGTCAGTTCTTATTTCAAGACCGTCTTAAGTAATGTTTTATGCCCGTATCAGACTACGCATTGAAAATTGAAGATTGAAGATAAAAGACCGGAATTTGACTAATCAGAACAAAAGGGACTAAAATTTCTTTGTCCTGATTGGTCAAATTTCAATCTTGAATCTTGAATCTCAATCTTCAATACGTAGTCTGATACGGGCTTTAAGATGCTAATACGGCTCTGTGATTGGTTTAGGACATCTTAAGATTGTGCTTAAGACGGTCTTAAATATAAGAACTGACTATGAATACCGGCCTTAACCTTCTTTTATATAACCTTAGTTCCGTGCTCCTTGCGTTCTCTTTCGCTATGCTACGCGCAAGCGAGAGAGAACGCAAGGAGCACGAAACAGAGTGTGTTCTTTTCAACGTGCACTTCGCCTTCACTCCTCAACAGTCGATATACTATGTCTATGGGCCAGTATTCATAATCCGTTTTTATATTTAAGATCATCTCAGGTCTTAAGGCCCTTGCACAATGCTAGGCAATAGCGATAGCGATAGGCTATAGCGATAGCGATAAAAACAGAAACAGAAAATTCCAACACTGGGGAATGCATATACAAATGCAAAATGTTATTCTCTGCAGAGAATGTTATTCTTAATTAGTGTTAGATCATTTTCTTTTCTGTCGCAAAAAACTGCAATATGATATACATACCTTTTTCATTTTCAGTGCACACATTGTATTAAATAATGAACACTGCAATAAAGTCTTGATGAAATTGATACAGCGGCAGTTGGTTTATGTACTGTGCACGCGCAAACTACGTTCAAACTACGGTTTAAACTTGTATGATTAACCTATTCCTATTTACATAATTGTTTATGTTACACATGATACGATGATATGTTACATTTTCCACATTTATGTATCTCATATTGAAGAATAACACTGTTAAGTAATGATAAATGCTATTATGTTTTTTTTTTAAATTCATGTGATGTGTATAGCAATATTTGTAAGTTTTCATTAATATATAAGAAAAACGGACCGTTTATATAAGTGTCCTCAAAAACACTGTTATATATAAATTATATGTATATACATTTGTGAAGTCCTCGAAAACAACAATTTGTTGTACATTGGATAAAAATCAAGGTAACGAAAAAACGAACTGTAATGTATATATCAGAAACCGATGCTGCTTGCATGTATGCAAAAAAACCATTAAGTTTTTCAATGTCCTCAAAAACGTCATTAGACAAATATATATATATATATATATATATATATATATATATTATATATTATATTAAATATTTATGATTTTAAGATACGTATATAAATTATTAAAAGTTTTTATCCACATAGAAAAATGCACCTCAAATCGATGACTTAAAAGAAAGAATATTCGTGTGGAAACAACAAAAGGAAAAAGATATTTAAAAAAATATGTATATTATAATAATTAATATTTAACTTCATTTTTTATGTATACTATTATGTAGATATTTACAATATTATATTACGACACACAAACGTATACTGACCACATATATACGTTTGTGTTGTTGTCAGATTTAAAAAAATAATGAATGATGATTTTCCACACCACCCATCATGAGGTATCACCAATGGCGCGTTAGATTTTTTTTAACGTGGATCTTTGCCTATATAGCCATATCATACCACATTATATTATGAAATATTTTCTATTGCATATGAAAAAAAGATGAAGGAAAAAGATTGATGTATAAATAATTACTCCCGAATTATATTTTATTATTTTCTATTAATTTCTATTATATTATTTTTAATATTTATGTTGAGATTTATTTCTCGATCTTCTATGTTCATAATTAATTCTTTCCTTTGTTCTTTAATACGAGTGTGTTTGCTCTTGCTATGGTAACTGCGTGTGTTGTCTGTGTTTTTTGGTTGACTTGAACACAATGTTTATTATGTGGTTCGTTCGCGTTTTCGGTCGTATGAATATCTTGCGATAACTAATTGTTATCTCTTTAAATACTTTTATTTGAGTCTCTTTGTAATAGTGGTGTTAAGTAATAAAATATCGTTTTACACTGCGAGTCGTCGTTATTATACGTTATAATCTAAAAGGTTATGGTCCCAGAAGACGTCTGAAAGTGCATCGATATAGAATATTTGCATCGCTAAACATTTACATAGACTGGTGAACCTTGTTTATTATTATTTCTTTTTGAGGGAACATAATTAATATACAAGATGGGAGACTCAATCGATCTGAGAAGCATATCAAAATTCGATGAATCAAATTTTCAAGCTTGGAAATTCCAAATGAGAGCTATATTTGTCGCGAATGGTCTGACAAGCATCGTTGAAGCAGTGATGCAAACTCTGCGGTTTCTGCCCGCTACCAGCGCATGTGGAGGGGTTAGCGCACACAAGGAACGAGTCCTGTACGTGTGCGCTCGGCGCTCGGGCAGAATCGGGTAGTAGAAGAGAACAGATATACAATGCGCTGTCTCATTTTTTCTCGAGCGCGAGCTATAGCTATAGCTGCGATATCGAGAATACACGTAGCGGCTTGCGTATTATATGCGTACTCCTCTATTCAATCCTCGTATAAAAATGTATAAAAATTACAAATAAAATAAATCTAACAATTATTTTTAATCTTATAATTATTTTACACATCAAAAATGTTAATTAAATGAAAAGAGCGTAAATGATAGGAATCCCTCTCGGCTAACATGTACGTCTTTTCTTTACGAAATCAATTGTTATTAATTTAAAAAGATGATTTGATGTTAAGAAATTAAATAAAAAATTAAATTATATGTCACGTGTTCCAAATAATTTATTCTATTATTTATCTTTTTTATAAATAGTCAACGTACATGTTGTTGCTCAACGGAAACCGCAGGAAGGTCTCTTCCGTCAGGAGGAAATGTAAAAAAATATTTTTTTACATTTTCAAAGAATGCAGATAGAATATAGGATAGAAGAAAGGATAGACATAGAGTAAATATAAAAATTAAACTGCTTTAAGCATGCGGATTTTTCAATTTTTGCTTCCTCATAGAGGATGCTTTGTGAGCGAAATAAAAATTGAAATGATTTCTTTCACCGATCCTCACTAAATTCAATATCAAACATCCTTTAATAATACTCTATTCATGTAAAAAAATTTAATCCGCTATCTCAAATTTTCTGAAAGTTACAGCGTATAAAGATATTTCTCAAAAAATTCAAAATTTTATAAAAAATAAACTCTTTCACCGATACTCACCAAATTCAGTACCAACCATCCTTTAATAATACTCTATTCATGTAAAAAAATTTAATCCGATATCTCAAATTTTCCGAAAATTGCAGCGTGTACAGACATTTCTCAAAAAATTCAAAATTTTATAAAAAATAAACCCTTTCACCGATGCTCACCAAATTCAGTAGCAACCATCCTTTAATAATACTTTATCCATGTAAAATAATTTAATCTGATATCTCAAAATTTGCGAAAGTTACAATGTATACAGACATTTCTCAAAAAATTAAAAATTTTATAAAAAATGCACCTTTTCATCGATTCTCACCAAATTCAATACCAACCATCCTTAAATGAGACTATCCATGTAAAAAAAATTTAACCCGATATCTCAAAAATTGCGGAAGTTAGAGGTTGTACAATATATTGCATACATACATACATACATACATACACACATACACACATACATACATACATACAGACATTTTTTAGGAATATGATTTTTCCACGTTTTGGAACATTCTAAACACATTGGCATAGAAAACTCGAAAAAAAATTTTGTCACGAAAACAAAGCTTCCTCTATGAGGAAGCAAAAAGAATAGATATAAAAGAATAGATACAAAAGAATAGATATAAAAAATATAGAGGAATATTAGAGGTCAAAAATGGAAAAGAGTATGCTTTATTTAATATAATATTGAAAATATAAAAATATTAAAAATATTTTCAACAATACAGCTAAATTATTACAGCTGTGCATAGCTGTAATAATACCATTAATAACTGGCAACTATAGTTATTAATTGAAATTAACAGAACAAATAAATAAACAAGTTAACATATATTATATATTATATAAATATAAATAATATAATAAAAACAACCACAAAATAGAATTTCATTTATATAACAAGACAATATAATATAAAGGATTCTGGATATGATAAAAATATATGTTTTTAACATATTTTTTAGAATTCCGATTAATAATCAAAATATATTTAGATTTTTTTATTTTTTCAAGAGATGTTCTAGAGGAAAATTACTTTTAAATTATAATTTATATATTTTATCAAATTTATATATTTATATATGTAACGCGGTCACCTCCCTCGACGCTCGGATCGGCTCGTCGGTGTCCGGGTTCGAGAGGAGGGGAGATTCAAGCTTGCGTAGACACAGTATAGGTAGAAAAGATAGTTTATTGCAGGTGAAATATATACAGAGTAGCGTGCAGGGTCGGGCGGCGTGCGCTTAGTGGCAAACGGGCGTTAGGACGCGAGTGCAGCGAGAAGTGCAAGCGCGAGGCGGTCGGCGCGAAGCGGCATGCAGCGTGAAGCGGATTCGACTTAACTATTACTTTATTTACAAGCGCGTTAGCTTAGCATCTACGGTGGTACTATTTACATGCGGGTCGATCGCGACGCGGTTATCCCGGTCGGGCTTATTTCTAGCGGCTTATAATTACAGCGTGGTATCTACAGGTACTTATTACTTACCCGGACTTATTGCTAGCAGGCTTATGATTACGGTGGGTTTCGCAGGCGCGGACTTATAATTAACCGGACTTATCTCTAACAGGCTTTATAACTAGCGGTGCAGTATGTACATGCGCTTACGTCTACGGTTAGGTTCGGCGGCGGGGTATTGCCGGCAGGCCCGAGTGTCACGTCGAGCTCCGCCTGCAACGGAAACCGGAAAACCCGGCGGGGCCGAGAAAACCTCTGCCCGGAAGGTACGGGAACCGGAAAACCCGGCGGGGCCCAGAAAACCTCTGCCCGGAAGGTACGGGAACCGGAAAACCCGGCGGGGCCGAGAAAACCTCTGCCCGGAAGGTACGGGAACCGGAAAACCCGGCGGGGCCGAGAAAACCTCTGCCCGGAAGGTACGGGAACCGGAAAACCCGGCGGGGCCGAGAAAACCTCTGCCCGGAAGGTACGGGAACCGGAAAACCCGGCGGGGCCGAGAAAACCTCTGCCCGGAAGGTAGAAAGAGAGCCAGAAAACCTGGCGGAGCTAAGGAAGTCTTAGCCCGAGAGGTAGTGGTCAGGTCGGTGTCAGGAGCAGGATGTCGGGACAGGATCTGGTCCCGATGTCTCGGCCGGCCGGGCTTATATACCCGGCCGGCGGCCCCCACGGTGCGCCGTCGGTTCGGCGGTGGGAGTCGGTACCGTGTGGGGGCAAGCGCGATAGCGCGAGCGGCGTGCGTGCAAGCGAGATAGCACGTGTGGCGTACGTGCAAGCGAGATAGCACGAGCGGCGTGCGTGCAAGCGAGATAGCACGAGCGGCGTGCGTGCAAGCGAGACAGCACGAGTGGCGTACGTGCAAGCGAGATAGCACGTGTGGCGTACGTGCAAGCGAGATAGCACGAGCGGCGTGCGTGCAAGCGAGACAGCACGAGTGGCGTACGTGCAAGCGAGATAGCACGTGTGGCGTACGTGCAAGCGAGATAGCACGAGCGGCGCATGCGTAAGCAGGATTGGTATAGCAGGAAGAGACAGTGAGGTATGCGAGGGTATGACTGTCTATATTTTGAACATATTTACAGGATTATTTACAAGGCTATTTACAGTGACGACAGGGTCGTTACATATATTTTTATTTTTATATAAATATATATTTATATATTTTATCAAATTTATATATTTGATAAAGTAATTTTCCTCTAACAATAAGTCAATAATTCATTAAGTAAAATTAGATCCGGCGGTATTTCCCTTATCAAAATAAGAAGAAATAATAAAGCAATAAAATAATAAAATATAAAGTTAATTTTAAAATTGTTTTACTGTATAGTAACAAAATGTAGAAAAATTTATACATATATATCTACAGTTACAGTTTAAAACGTAGAACATCTCTTGAAAAAATCAAAAAATCTAAATATGTTTTGATTATTAATCGGAATTCCAAAAAATATGTTAAAAAGATATATTTTTATCATATCCGGAATCCTTTATATTATATTGTCTTGTTATATAAATGAAATTCTATTTTGTGGTTGTTTTTATTATATTATTTATATTTATACAGGGTGTCCTAGACCACACGTTCACCCCATTTCTTTCAAAAACTAAGCATTTTAGAGAAAAACGTTTTGAACAAACATTGTATGGTTTTGAGGGTAACATAAGATGGTGTCATTGGTTTGACCTTGGATGGCATCGTTAAGGTCAAGTCAAGGACACCTTTAATTTCTTAAATGGAATCCCCTATTTTTTATTGCATATTCTTATAGCTTATCCCGAGAGCTTTCCAAAACACTATAATAAAGTATTTTTCTATTAAGTACTGTGACGTTGCCGTCTCGCGCGCGTCCGCCGAGTCCCTCTCCGATCGAAAAACGCGGGCTAAAGGGCCGCGCCAGTCGAATAATTGCGAGAACCGTACCGTTATCTCCAGAGAGGCGTCATTAATTGAGATTTCGAGCATAATATTAATTTCGTTTATGATTTTCTTTCGTATGAATAATTCATTTGGGAGCCTCATCGGAAGAAGGAGCGGAAAGTCGCTGAAGCGTCACGGAAAATACGATCGCCAATCAAGGAAGACCATAGAGGGGCAAGGAGCCAGCAATTTGGAAATCCAAAACATCTAACGGCCAAACTAGCTACGTCACGACGAAATCAGGACCCGCACACGTGATGCGCAACGCACGGGACAGCGAGGGGATCCTCGCGCCAGGACACAGGCCCGTGCGGATCCGGTCCCCGCGGAGGGGCTGCAATTCTGCACCCGATGGCGTGACGCGGTCCCGGAAAAGACGGAAAGAAGGGTGGCAGCGATGTTTCCGGCCAAGCCGTTCGCCCTAGACCTCGCGACGGCCCCGCGGAAAGGGCCCCAGCGAATTATTGTTCGAATTACCGGGGGCGCGCGCACCCCCGATACGACCGTGAGCGCGCCGCCCGCCGGCCACAGCGCGTGATAACGCGTGATTGGTCGCGATAATACGCACCCCGTGTGCGCAGCCCCGGCTGGCCCACAGGTATCGATTCTGGATCGCGACGATCCAGGATCAGACTGGTGCGAGCCTGCGAGCCGAGAGCGAGCGTGGGGAATCGAGAGCAATTTTGTAAAAGACGAGAGCAATAGCGAGACGAGAGCGAGCGGAGAGGATCCCGGCGATCGGCAGCTGAGAAGGACGGACCCGAGGGAGAGGACGTCGACGTCGCTGACCCCGTGCAACCACCACGAGAGGAACGGTACCGGTGAGGTTACCCTCTGCCATATTCGCCACTCGCGATCGCGCCCGGAATCGTTTCGTTCTGTCGTCGTCGCCGTGAATTCGTACGTTGGTGTACGGGCTAAGCCCGATTCGTTGGTGTAGATTTTCGCGTCACGGCCACGTCGTCAAGCGATTCGAGCCCCGGAGCCTCGAAAGTATCGGTTTCCGCGGATCGAGACATTACCTCGCGTTTTTAATAAACCGTGTGTCGTCTCTCTGGAGATTCGGATTCCGTAGATTATATTTGCGTTGGTTCTCGCACATCTAGCGTTTAAGTCTCGTTTGTGCTACATGTCGGTCGTTTGAGTGTGAGTGTGATTCGCGTCAATTTGTTATATTATTTTTGTCTTTCGTTTGTGAATCTTCGCGTCTAAACTGTGCGTGCACGTCCGGTGCAACTTTCCTTCGCGATTATTATATGGGTTACGTGAAAGTGTGAATCGCGTAAATTCGACGTATTATATCGGCTATTAAAGCACCGCGTCTCGAAATTGTGAACGCGTTTTGGTGAGAATTTCCTCGCGATTCTTGCATGAATTGCGTGCGTGTGTGTGTCGAGCATTCGATTCTGCGTAAAATGTCCGTCCGAAATCGAAGCATGTCCGCGTTGTAATAATTGCCTGTTAATCTTAAGTTGCGCATTAATAATTTAGCGGTAATAACGGGCGATAAGGTCGCCGTAGGCGAGGTGATATCGAGAATTGATTCTGGCTTGCGCCCGAATTAGAGAAGAACGCAATAATTAATTTCTTCGCAGTGCGAGGCGTAATTCAAGCCGAGCGAACATTCCGGCCAATCTAACGGGTCGGTCTCGGCGTACGCACTCCGGGGTTTCGCGCCCCGCGTTTAACACCCAGTCTCGCAGCCGCGTTTCTTTCCCTGCAGCCGTATATCCGCGCGGGTTATCATTACTATTCTCGAGGAGCTACGGCTCCCGCTATTATAATAGATCTGTTAATTTCTTTGTTTAATTGACGAGTTTCTTTTCAGTTGTGTTTGTCGTTTCCGTAAATGTCGCCTCTTGCATAAATTATCGCGTTCGATCAACACTTGCCCTGCCCCTCTACCGTTAGGCGAGCTAGTCAGCCCGTGGCGAATTCCGACACATTTCTTTCGCGTTTATTTCGCGCTTATTTCGCATGTTTCGCTAATTGATACGTAAAAGATCGTATCTGGCGCCCAAGTTCGATTCTCGCGATTATCTCTCGGATCTCGTCACGGTACGCGCGGAACTCCTAACATCCCGTTCCCACCTGGCGCGTGGATCTTTTTCTCCGTTTTCCCGTTTTTGTCAACGACCATTCCGCATCTCCCGTTCGGCGAATTAGCTCCGGTTCGTCGGCGCAATTTACACCCGCGCGACGGAGAGAACGAGTCGGCGGCCGCGTTTATCGCTCAGCCGCGAGACAGTAGGAAAAGTCGTCGCAGTACTTTTTGAGTTATTTTATATTTTAATCTGACATATTTTGATATAAAAAATAAAATATCTCGTAAAATATTTAGTTTTCGATAATCTTACCATAATACTTTTATGTACAGAATAATGAGACAAATCAATTAGAAAAAAAAAATTGTTTTTAAGAAAAAGTGTAATTATTTACAATGTGTTTTTTTAAACAATTATTTGTTTTTTTTCTTGACATTAATTGATTTGTCTCATTATTCTATACGTAAAAGTATTACGGTAAGATCATCGAAAACTAAATATTTTACGAGATATTTTATTTTTTATATCAAAATATGTCAGATTAAAATATAAAATAACTCAAAAAGTACTTAATAAAAAAATACTTTATTATAGTGTTTTGGAAAGCTCTCGGAATAAGCTATAAGAATATGCAATAAAAGATAGGGGATTCCATTTAAGAAATTAAAGGTGTCCTTGACTTGATCTTAACGATGCCATCCAAGGTCAAACCAATGACACCATCTTATGTTCCCCTCAAAACCATACAATTTTTGTTCAAAACGTTTTTCTCTAAAATGCTTAATTTTTGAAAGAAAAGGGGTGTACGTGTGGTCTAGGACACCCTGTATAATATATAATATATATTAACTTGTTTATTTATTTGTTCTGTTAATTTCAATTAATAACTGTAGTTGCCAGTTATTAATGGTATTATTACAGCTATGCACAGCTGTAATAATTTAGCTGTATTGTTGAAAATATTTTTAATATTTTTATATTTTTAATATCATATTAAATAAAGCATACTTTTTTCCATTTTTGACCTCTAATATTCCTCTATATTTTTTATATCTATTCTTTTGTATGTAACACGGTCACCTCGCTCGACGCTCGGATCGGCTCGTCAGTGTCCGGATTCGAGAGGAGGGGAAACTCAAGCTTACGAGACACAGTATAGGTAGAAAGAGATAGTTTATTCAGTTGAAGAAAGATAGATACAGCGTGCAGGGTCTGGCGATAGCGTGCGGTGAAGGCGGTCGCTAGTAGCAGGATCTGCGTAACGCGCAGGCGCGAAGCGATGGTCGCAAGGCGGTGAGAAGCGCAAGACAAGTGCAACGTGCAAGCGTGCCCGGTTTTATTTACATGCGCGGACGGCGCGATTAGAACTAGAGACTTATTATTAACAGGCCTTATACCTAACGGACTTAGTACTAGACAGGGCTTACTACTAGCAGGTCTTATAACTAGCGGACTTATTACTAGACAGGTCTTATTCCTAGCATGCGGTTACAACTAGCGGACTTAGCACTAACAGGCCTTATAACTAGCAGGTCTATGACTACGCGACTTAGAACTAGCGGACTTATCTCTATCATGCGGTTATATTTACAGCGCGGTCTATACATGCACTTATAAGCTACTGTCAGGTTAGGCGGTCAGGTATTGCCGGCAGGCTCGAGTGTCACGTCGAGCACCGCCTGAGCAACGGAAGTCGGTTCAACCCGACAGAGCCAAGTACAGCCTTGGCCCCAGGTAGAGGCGGGAGCCGGTGCAACCCGGCGGGGTCGAGGGCAACCTCGACTCCAGGAGCGGTGTAGGCAGGAGCCGGTTCAACCCGGCGGGGTCGAGGGCAACCTCGACTCCAGGTAGAGCGTGTCGGTACAACCCGACGGAGCTGAGTTCAGACTCAGCCCCAAGAGGTAGTAGGTAGCTGGTGAGACCGATATCAGGAGCTGGTCGGGCTTATATACCCGGCCGGCGGCCCCCTCTGTGCGCCGTCGGTCCGGGCGGTGGGAGTCGGTACCGCGTGGGGACCCCGCGAGAGCGAGACAGAGCGGGTCGGCGAGCGAGAGCGCATGCTGAGCGAGATAGCGCGTGCCGGTGAGCGAGAGCGTAATTCGAGCGGGAACGCGCATGCGTTAGGCAATATGGCGGCGGCAGGACAGGTAGAGCTAGGTGGAAATAAGCAAGCCGTGCGGGTATATATATATATATATATATATATATATATATATATATATATATATTTGTACCGGTACACTGGCGTCGGTAGTAACGGCTCTGCCGTTACAAGTATCTGTTCTTTTATATCTATTCTTTTTGCTTCCTCATAGAAGAAGCTTTGTTTTCATGACAAAATTTTTGTCGAGTTTTCTATGCCAATGTGTTTAGAATGTTCCAAAACATGGAAAAATCATATTCCTAAAAAATGTCTGTCTGTATGTATGTATGTATGTGTGTATGTGTGTATGTGTGTATGTATGTATGTATGTACGCAATATATTGTACAACCTCTAACTTCCGCAATTTTTGAGATATCGGGTTAAATTTTTTTTACATTGATAGAGTATCATTCAAGGATGGTTGGTATTGAATTTGGTGAGAATCGATGAAATGGTGCATTTTTTATAAAATTTTTAATTTTTTGAGAAATGTCTGTATACATTGTAACTTTCGTAAATTTTGAGATATCAGATTAAATTTTTTTACATTGGTAAAGTATTATTAAAGGATGGTTGCTACTGAATTTGATGAGTATCGGTGAAAGGGTTCATTTTTTATAAAATTTTGAATTTTTTGAGAAATGTCTGTACACGCTGTAATTTTCGGAAAATTTGAGATATCAGATTAAATATTTTTACATGAATAGAATATTATTAAAGGATGTTTGATATTGAATTTAGTGAGGATCGGTGAAAGAAATCATTTTAATTTTTATTTCGCTCATAAAGCTTCCTCTATGATGAAGCAAAAATTGAAAAATCCGCATGCTTAAAGCAGCTTAATTTTTATATTTACTCTATGTCTATCATTTCTTCTATCCTATATTCTATCTGCATTCTTTGAAAATGTAAAAAAATATTTTTTTACATTTCCTCCTGACGGAAGAGACCTTCCTGCGGTTTCCGTTGAGCAACAACATGTACGTTGACTATTTATAAAAAAGATAAATAATAGAATAAATTATTTGGAACACGTGACATAATTTAATTTTTTATTTAATTTCTTAACATCAAATCATCTTTTTAAATTAATAACAATTGATTTCGTAAAGAAAAGAAGTACATGTTGGCCGAGAGTGAGCTTCATTTACGCTCTTTTTATTAAGGAATTGGAAATAGGGATGCATTAATTTCCGCGATTAGATCTGCGATTAGTTCCGTGAATAGCTCCGCGAATAGTTTCGCGAACAAACTAGCGATGGAGAATAAAATTATAAACGCGAATGTCTCCCAAATTCAACCCCACAGTGCGTGTGAACCGGATTCTTCGCGGCCGCTGCAACAAGCTACGGCAAACTGCGTCCCCTCTCCCTCACTTGCGTCCACGGGAGTGAGGATATTGCAGCTGAACATGAGGCGTTCAGCCGTAGTAACTGGTGAGGTGCGTCAGCTCGTTGCCGAAAAGCGGCTTGACGTCCTGTTATTGCAGGAGTTGCACGTTAAGAAGCATGGCAAGAGCCACACCTTCGTAGGCTTAGGAAAGAATATGAGGGTAGCTGCTGTACGCTCACAACGCCCGTGGGCTGCAGTGGCAGTCTGTAACCCTCAATTCCAAATGGTGTTCGTCTCGCATCTTAGCACGACACACTGTGTCTGTGTGGAAGTGCAGGCTCCCAATTTCTCTTTCTACGTCGCATCGTGCTACTTCCAGTACAGCGACGAGATAGAGGAATACCTCAGGCACCTCGAAGTGGTGCTTCTGTCGTAACCCGACTAATTTCTCAATATATTAAAAGATAAAACAAGTAAAATAAAGTAGAACAGAAAAGATTGAGAAAGAGCTGATTAAAGCAAAGCATTAAAATAGTAGAAAAGAGATCAAGGAAAGATAATTAAGAAAGAGTAAATAAGTAATAAAAGATTATTAATAAAATAAAGTAAAGAGACGTGACTAAAGAGAAGGAAGTCACGGTCAAGTTCTCGGAAGCTGAGTAAGCAGCTGACGAGACAGCTGACGAGCGGAGCACGAGACATGGTCCGGTCAGGGACACCACACTCCTCCCTAATCAACGACCTAATTGATTAAGATATATAATAAGCGCGAGATGCACCGACGCTCGCTACTCGCTCGCATATATCGATAGTATCGAAGTACCGTACGTATCGCGCCCGACTATTATAATCGCGACTAAGTGATAGTGTACAAGAATCTGTGAAATATATCAATTTATACCTAACGTTCGGGAGTGTCTTATTTCGAGCGTGGATCCTAAACCTTTGGGCGTATATATCCCTAAAGACCTCTTCCTTAGCGGCTAGAGGCACAACACTTCATTCCCTGAGGGGGAAGAGACTGTTAGTTGCGATAGACGCCAATGCTCGGTCGTCACTCTGGGGTTCCCAAGAGACAGACGAAAGAGGTGCGAAATTTGAAGACCTCATCCGAGCATATGGAGTAAATGTGGTTAATGACGTTGGACAGGGACCCACTTTTTGGACGGCAAGAGGTTCGTCTTTCATCTACGTAACTTTGGTGTCGTCCTCCATGAACAAGTTCATCAGTGAGTGGAAAGTGAGGTCCGACTGGACGACCAGCGACCACAACGCAGTCGACATCAGATTGAGGGTGCCAAAGGGGTCAGGTGGAGATCGGGGTGCCGCGAACATGAGGTTTGACACTCGTCGGGCTGATTGGGAGCGGTTCTCCGAGAGCCCGACTGATCTTTCAAGATCAAGACTGGAGGTCCTCGATGTTTGTGCTGCGGATAGAGTAGAGGAGATGGCAGAGACGCTGGCGGCGGTACTTACCAAAGCCTGTTCCGCGTCAATGCCAAAAAAGAGACGTTTTAGGAAGTCCAACCCGTGGTGGACAGTCGAACTTACAATACTCAAAAAGGGAGTGTATAGGAAGAGGCGTGCACTCCAAAGAGGGCGGAACGAACCCACTCACTTTGCTCTAAAGCTGGAATACCGCTCTTCTTTGCGGGAATACAGCAATAAAGTGAGGAAGGCGAAGCTTGCGAGCTGGCGGAAGTTCGTCACATTGCACGGCAACTCGGAACCCTGGGGACTCGTTTATAAACTCCAGGCGAGAAAACTCCAAGTTGAGGGGGTGCTCAGCACACTCCGGTGTGGCGAATATTCCACAAAGACTTTAGAGGAGACCGCCAGCTACCTCTTGGACGTGCACACTCCAGATGACCGGGAAGAGGAGGACACGTTCGAACGTGAAATCCGTCTCGCTTCGAGGGTTTCCCCCGACACAACCGACGCATTATTCTTCACGGCGGCAGAAATGGCTGTGGCGGTGAAAACCTTTAGAAATAATAAGGCGCCAGGAAAGGACCTTATTGAGGTTGCGGTATTGAAAGCCGCTTGTAGGATAATTCCCGGACAGTTTATTAAGCTATTCAACGGATGCTTTCAGTGGGGCGTCTTTCCCTCTATCTGGAAGGAGGGCTCACTTCGAGTCCTACTGAAGGGTGAGGACAAGGACGAGAAGGATCCGAAATCCTATAGGCCCATCTGTCTCCTCTCTGTAGTAGAAAAACTTTTCGAGAGACTTCTCAAAACCCGCCTCATGGACACGTCATTGGCACCGGGTAGGATCTCCGATCGACAGTTCGGGTTTATGCCCGGAAGGTCGACGGAGGATACTGTTGTGGAGTTGCGGCGTATGGTCTCTGCCTCTGAAAAGAGGTATGTCGTGGCGCTTCTCTTCGACATTTGCGGGGCTTTTGATAATGTCTGGTGGCCCCTCGTACTAGCTAGTCTAAAAGAACGTAATTGTCCGCGAAACGTCTTCGAGGTACTCCGGAGTTATTTTGACAACCGTAAAGTTAGAATCACGTTCGGCTCTACGGAGGTGTCCAAAAGGGCCACGAGGGGATGCTCCTTGTTGGAACCTCATGTTCGACGGCTTTCTGTGGCTCCTAGAAGGCTTGGTCGAAAATCGGTTTGCCGCGTACGCGGATGACCTCGTTGTCGTTGTAAACGGTAATTCGCGAAACAAAATTGAATTAGAAGGCCAACGGGTGGTCAACGCGATCGTAAATTGGTGCGAGTCCGCGAAGCTTTAGATCTCCGAACGTAAGACTGAAGCTATCATATTGAAAAGCGCCGCGATAAATAGGAACCATATAGGTAGAGGGGGAGGAGCACGACCGGATAGGAATCGTAAAAACAATAAAAAGATCGCGACTCTGAAAAGTAGGCCGCCTATAATAAAGATTAGAGGCACGAAGATAGGGTTCAAACAGACCGTCAAATATCTTGGCGTTTATATAGATAAATTCTTAAAAGTTCGAAAGCATTGCGAATACTTAAAGAGCAAAGTCGGGATGCTCTTCCAAAAACTAGGCGCATTGGCGAGGGCCAATTGGGGCCTAAGATTTAGGGCACTATCCGCAATTTACCGGGAAGTGTTCGCACCAACAGTGGCTTATGCTGTTGCGGGATATGCCGACCTGTGTACGGAGAGTTATGTTAGGATCTTAAAAGCCTTGCAGCGCCGGGTCCTTATTTCGATTACCGGCGCAGATCGCACGGCATCGTGGGAATCGCTCTGTGTCGTTGCGGGAGCGATGCCAGTCGACGTATTATTAAAAGAAAGTATCGCGCGTTATCAAATTAGAGTAGGGAAAAACGCCAAGATCGGGAATGTAGAAATCTCCGCCGAAATAGGAAAACAAACCGCGTTTGAAGAAATTCGGGAAGAGGCGACAAACATGTGGCAGACCAAATGGGTTTCTTCTACCAAGGGTCGTACCACGTTCGCCTTCTTCGGGGACGTTCGCCGTAGACTGGATACACCGTCCCTAGAGACAAATCATTGGAGCACGCAGGCCCTCACTGGACACGGAAACTTCCGGGCATGTCTCGAATCGCTCGGTCTCGTGGACAGTGACGCGTGCATATGTAGGAGTGGAACAGACACGGTGCAATACTTCTTGTTGGACTGTCCACTCTTTGACGCGCAGAGAGAGGCTCTGCGTGATTTAGTCCCCCAAAGCGAATGGCGATTCTCCCTGCCCATCCCAACCTTATCACTTCTTCTTCCAATTTCCGCCCGAACAGGGTCAGGGCGTGTATCCGGGTCGGGATACAGTGGACAGGCCTCCCCGTGGTCCCCGTGGGCGCATCTATGAGCGCAAAGGGGCTTCTGCGTCGTCTACAAGCGTCTGGGCCGGCGGTCTGGGCCCTGGGGAAGGAAGGTGGGGCTCAAAGGCGCGGCTAAACTGTCCACCCTGCGCATAAGATCCCGCAGGCGCTGCTGGATTTTTCCATCGCCCGTCTCGGGGCAACGTCGCTAGACAGTGGAGCCGTGGTTGTTTTTGTTGTGTTTGCCCGATAGGGCGAGGAAACAGGAGTGCGTCTCCTTCGGAAGACGCGCTCTAATATTAACTGTCCCTATCTACTGGGAGTGACCAGGACTCTCTCAAGGACGTCCGGCTGACGCTCTTTACTGACCCTTGCACCAGTGCTGGTGATCCATTGGTCCGTTGGCCCGCGCGGGTGATGTTCCGAGCCGATCTCGGGGTCTGAGGGTATGGTCTGGAACGTGATGCGAACCGCTATGCGATGCGGAATCGCTACGCGATATCAGTCCTCTCGTTAGGACCTCTAGCCTCTCACGTTCAAGTTGTGCATCCACCTTCTCGTGATACTCCTGAGAACGCACCTACTTTGGAAAGTAAGATTCGGTAGGTGTCGGCTGAGTGATGTCACAGCGAGTGTTTCCCCTTTTCCGCATAGTCATGAGCCGACATCAGTGATACTGTGACTCTCTGATGGACGTCCGGGTAACGCTCTTTACTGATCGTTGCGCCGGTGCTGGTGATCCGCCTTGATCCACCGGATCCCGGCCCGCGCGGGTGATGTTCTGAGTCGATCTCGGAGTCCGGGAGTGTCGTGGTTGAAAACTGATGCTGATCGAATGGCTCATAAGTGACGGCGTCCTTCCTATCTTTCCTCTCACCACCTTTCCGAACTTCCCGGCAGCCCAACTCCATCCGTTCGTCTCTATTGTACCTCGGTACAGTAGAGAGGAACAGGGCTGTCGATACTCACCCACCGGGCCCTGCGCTTCTGAGACCTTGGTCCCAGCGGCGACGGAATCGGTGGCCACTAATCTTTCTTTTCTTTTTCAGGTTTCCTCACCCTTGGGAAAGCCACCCTTCTCTCTCTTTCTCTATCACTCCCCTCTTTAACTATATCTTATTAACATTACTAACACTCTTCTTTTCTTCTTCTTTCGTCACTCTACTCTTTTTCCCTCCCGAGCTAAAAGCTCCCCCTCAACCCCTTTTCTCTCCTTTTTGTACTATCGCTATTACTATTACCTTTCTATCTCTATACTCTCTATCTTTCTTTCTTTCGTTCTTCCTTCTCTACTTTTTATTAACTATGGCTAACAATACGTTCACTTGTCCTTTTTCTCTCCATTCTCTTTTGTTCTTTCTCAACCCTCACCAAAACAGCATGGAACGCTACGAGTCGGTGTCAGCGCTGCTGACCGAATGGCTCTTATGTAGCAACACACACACACACACACATACACGCGCTTTCTCTATCTCTTCTCTCTCTATGCTTTCTTTATTCAACTAACAACTTATACTAACACTTTTACTACTAACATTTTCATTGATCTGTCTACTCTGTCGCTTTCACCCATCCTTGAACACTGCATAGCTACGAGTCGGTGTCAGATTGACCAAATGGCTCATATGTAGCAAGCGCACCTAGATGCGTTGGTGGAGCGTGTCCGCGGCGACACACCTCTAAGGGGTGTGGGGTCTACAGTGTTCGAGGCCATGTTCCCGTACTCGGCTTTCCCCATCCCCTCTACATCCAATCTCCTGGTAGCCCATCCCCATCCGTTTGTCTCTGTTGTACCTCGGTACAGTGGAGAGGAACAGGGGCTGTTGTATTCACCCACCGGGCCTTGCGCTTTTAAGGTCCCGGACCCAACGGCGACGGAACCGGGGGTTACTAATATTTCTTTATTTCAGGTTTCCATCTCTCGTCGACGTTTTCCACTTTCATCGTCCGGTCGTTTGTTTCGATTCGCTCCGGTTCGGTAGGGAAATCGACGTGTTATAGCTAGATAGATAGCTAGATAGCTAGATAGGTAGGCGTTTCCTTATAATGGCGCCCGTCGCAAAGTTAAGGTTCGGATCGTGCCGAGAACTTGAATGGCCGTGACGACGGAAAAATCGCGGTCGCTAGCGGTCCACAACCTCGGGGTACCTGCCGTCCCCTCGTTGTATTTAGGCTTGGTGGCGTAAAGGTGGTTCGACTTCCTTTCCACCCTACTCGTGGGAACAAAAATATGTTAACTAATCTGTCAAAACTTTTGGTGAGGAGGAGTGCCCGCCTGGCTGATCGCTTCCCGCCTGGTGGGGCCGCTATTAGGGAGGCAAGGGACGTGCCTGTTGTCGAGTCGCGAGTACGCTCGTGCGCGCGCTTGGAGACGGCCTCCGCTTCCTCGGGCCAATTTTCGACACTCGGCTACTCTATGCCCCGGGGTCTTGCAGTAGTTACAAATATGAGGGGAATTTGGTCCTGGCTGACCCGATATTAGAGGTCTGATCCAAGGTCGCGGTGCGGGAGTGTTATGCGTGTTTTTTAAAATAGATCTCGGCCGTTCTATATCAGGAGGTTTAATATTGTTTATGTCAGAACGCCTCGTAGGAAAAATTCGAGGGGTATTTTGGCGTTCGCGCTGTTTCTCAACTTTTAGATTTTTGAAATCTTAACGGCCCATTCGATGGCCTGATCAAAGGTAGTTATATTTCGATACTCCATGCGTGATTACGTTTGACGGTAGCCCATTAATGAAAGCCTCGAGGACTTCCCCCTCGACTTCATTATTAAATCCGCGTGGGTTATTTGTATCCTGACGTCGCTGTCCGTCTAGTATGGCGAATTTCAAATCTTTGATTCTGCCTGCGTATTTTAGGATGGTTTCATTAGGTAACTTATATGCGTTAGCCAATTCTCCGCGGTATTGTGCTACAGATTTGTTAGGGGCGAAAATGTTTTTTAATTTGTCCAGCGAATCTACAACGCGCGTGTACACATTACCCTCTATTACTTGGTATGCGTCTCCTTCAATTTTATTTATGTTAAATTGAACCAGTTGCGATTCCTGCACGGATGATAATAGATCACGAGCGCGTTCGCTTGCTCAGGCGAATTGAAAAATAGAGATTCTATAGCCGTTAAACGAGGGAATATTTGGGACCACATCTTTCAATTTCAAAGTTGGCATTATTACGGGTGGTTCTTTCTGTTCCGGCAGGTCAGCGCATTCATTGTACGCGGACGCGGCGCGGGAACATTCATTCATTCTTTATTCTAAATTGTTTACCTGTTCCGGTAATCTACGTAACTGTGACAATTCTGATTGGATCTGTGACAAAACATGGAATAAAGAATTTGCGTCAATAGAATCGCTGGTGCGTTTGGCTGTCTCGTTGCATTCTTTTTGAGATGTTTTAGGTTGCAATAATTTTTCGCGATCCTCTGAATGTTTTTGTTTCTTTTGGTTCTCTGAATCTAGGATAACGGAATTGTGTGATCTTGTGGAATAAGCCATGGTTACCGAGTTCGAATTCGTTTTAATTTTAATATTATTCGTACACGTCTACTGCTTGTATATGTATGTGCACATTAATGGTTATCGTTTGGTTTTGGTTGTATCGAGCCTGGACTAATTCCGGGTCGATCAAATATAATTCGTACTTTTCTGTGCACTCAACACAGTTGAAACCCAGTCTAATTATAGTTAGTTGTGCCTCACACTGCTCGCAATTCACTCCAACAATGATTCCTTCTACGGTAAGGGTGTGCTTAAAGATTTTAAGCTAGGATATCTTTTCCATGCGCGGTAAGCTTTGGTAACAACTTTCACAGATGACGGTTTTCTCCGTACAGTGAATGTATCCGATGCCTCTCTGGCAATAGAATGTCTGTTCCGCGGGTGGGTCCGATGGTATAATTACTGGAGATTCAGAATCTCTAGGCACTCGTGGTGTCATGAAACAAGATAATGATATGGTAGGGCGTACTTAGTACAACTGTAGTTGCTAATCAATTATCGTTTGATATTATTCAAAATTTAATGAGGACGTATACTATGGTCCTTATTATACGTATATAAAACTTTAAGACTCTACGTCTAAGTATAAGAAAAAATAGAATTATTATATATTTAAATTATGGATTTAGGCTAACGGGAGTTATATCATATAATCTCCTCTTTTAGCTGAGTTAAACGAAATCAGTCTCAATCCTCTCCGATGAGGCGTTAAAAACAAAATGGCGAAAATTTTTCTTTTTCTTTTTCCTTTTAAGCGAGTATGCCTATTCTAATTAAGCTGAAATTTAGCGGTAATGCTTTATCATTCTCTCTGCGTTGAAAGAGCTCACTTTTGTCTCTCTAGGACGAACCGTTAAATACAAAATGGTGGATTTTTCGATCTCTGCGATTTGTCTGAAATTTTGTGTGGACCTTATTTTGGAAGTTTAAAAATTATCTAAAGTAGTTTCGACTCAAAAATCTCACGTATATGAAAAAACAAAATGGCGGCCAAAATCGTACTCTTGCTTGAAACGCTTAGCTCCAAAGTTTCATCAAGATCGAAGGTGACGTTTTATTTCATATGAATGTCGGGATTGCTGATGATTTCATAATATTTGCACGGCTCAGGTTATTTGATATAGCAATAATATGAATAATGTTTAATAATATAGAACAGTGCATGCCACGATCTGCACATTTCGGCCGATTTCCGAGAGTCAACGCCTATTGCGCCCCCCTTGCGTCTTGAGATCCACACCTAGCAACCGTAACCAAGCGCGCGACGCTCTGCCTCAGGTACGGTGCATCTGTACTGCGATGCGGTTCCGCACCCCCTTACTGCCAAATATCAGTTTTAAACGCGATCTCTTTAGAATTTTTTCAAATAATTAATTCAAGAACAAAGTTTCAATACTCGATTATTAATTACATTTACGATATAATAATCCTAAAATATTATTAAATTATATTCGATAGATTAAATTTGTTAAATGTCTCGCGCGCGGAAACTCTTTTTGATATATAAATTAATAAATAATTGTAAATTTACAGTTTTATAAAAGACGCTTTTATTAAAAGACGCTTTTATAAAACTTTAAATGTTATCACCCAATCATAAGCACGCTCTCAGGACCTTATCCGCGCTCCTGCGTCGATATCGACCTTCCGGAAATCCTCGATCATTGAGTGAGTACCGGTCTTTCGTGACACCCGTCGCCATTAGGACAGTTATAAAGCTCTCTGAATTCGGATTCGTCTCGCGGTTCTGGTTAAGTGATAAATCTCTCGGTTCGTCTCTCAAGTAATTCGTCATCTCGGAATCAAATCAGCGGCATCGAACGTACTCAATTATTCGCGAGGGAGAGCAAGGTTTCCCTATCTCAAGAACCAGAATCTGTACGCAGTTATCGTGTGAAGCACGCGGTACGTCGTAAAGCGACGTAGTATTCTCTCGCGGTCTCTCTCGAATTCCTCGGCGGATTCTTCGGTTTTACTCAAAGACAAACTATAAAACTATTGTATATGATCCTAGAATAAGAAGAACTAGTGTAATTATAAGAATAAATCGGGATATCATCGCTCGAATAATTGGGAAGTGCGGCCCAGTTTTTTTGTGTGTGTGAATCATTAACTGTTCTGCCCGACACCCCCGAAACCAGATATTTCTCGGGTTCTTTATCAAACATTTTTTGGTCCTTCGAGCCGGATCGGTGGGTGCGGTAACGAACATCTCTGTGTGCGGATTAAGAAAATCGTGTGTGCTTCCACGTGCTACCGGCGAACGTTCGAGAACGATCCTCGTCGTGCTCTCCCTGTCTGTCTCCGACTCGCGCTCGGTTACTCGTGCGTGTTCGGCAACGTTCGGACGGATTCGGGCGCTCGGCAAGCGATCGTCGCCGCCCGTAGTGCGCTCTCACTCTCTCTCTCCGACATCCGTCGCGCTCGGTTACTCGTGCGTGTCCGGCGACGCCAGGACGGACTCGGGCGCTCGGCAACGGATCCTCGCTACGTGTACGGCGTTCTCTCTCGCTCCTTTGACGGTCTTCGGCCATCTTGTGAATATACGACGACCGGTCAACGGTCTCTATAATCGTTAGCGCCTTCTCTCTCACTCGGACATTGTGAGCTCGTGCGCGGTATACGGACCTCTTTCTCGCATTTTCGGATATTCTCATCGTCTGTCGGAACTTCTCTTTCTCTCTCGTGGGTCGCTTCCAGTGGTGTTTTCATCGGTAACGGCGATTTCATCCATCATCATGTCCAACCACGAAGCGAAAATTTCTCTGCAAATGAATCGGCACACGTACACCAAGTCGGTGGCTCTCGAGTGTAAGGAACCGACGTTCCCCACTCTTCAACTTCAAATGCTCAAGGTGAAACTCGACCTTATCGATAACAACTGGCAAAAGTTCGAAGCCACTCACGAACGGATGGCGGAATCCAAGGCGGAGCTCCTACTAGATCACGATTACTTCAAAAAAAAGGTGTATGATCAGTGTCTACTATATTATGCCGACGCGAAGGCCGCCTTGCTCACTCAGATTGAGGAGAAGAAAAGAACTCACCCCCTCTCGGACTCACAACTAGCCAACCTCTCAATTGGCGGGCAGACATCAGCGCGACGTCATCTTCCGGAGATCACTCTTCCGCAATTCTCGGGTGATTTCTCAGCGTTTCTCAGCGAGGCCGTTCCACAACTTATTCTCATCGCTCGTTGGACGGAATGCTGACATTTCCAACGTCGAGAAAATGCATTATCTCCGGACTAGCCTCATGGCGAGGCGGCTCAACTCATCTCTAACTTGCCAGTGTCTGAGGACTCATTCGCTTCCGCTTGGGACTTGCTTGTCAGTCGATTTGAAAATAAGCGGCTTCTCATTTCGGCTCAGGTGGATCGATTATTCCGCACCAAGACCATCTCACAGCGATCGGCCAAGGTGCTCAACACTCTTCTTAACACCACAACGGAAGCGCTCAATGCCTTGGAGTCTCGGAGGTCCTGTTCAACACTGGGATCATCTCTTGGTTCACCTCACTGTCCAGCGACTCGACCCAAGCACCCGAGAGGCCTGGGAAGTCAAGCTTGGCTCCACCACGGACCCCCCATCATACAAGGATATTCGCACATTTCTCACTGGCTGCGCCCAAGCCATGGAGAGTATGGAGTTCGGAACCTCGAGCTCCTCTCCAGCAGACAAACCAGCTCCCCCGGCATTACGACAGACCAGCAAAACGTCGGCGGCCACCGCTCATGTGGCCATCTCACCCCCCTCCGGGAACTCGGAAACCTCCGGATGTGCACTTTGCTCTGGCCCTCATTACATTGTCTCTTACCCACGTTTCAGAGATATGTCTGTCTGCGGCGAAACATCGTAATCGACAAGCGCCTCTGCTTTAATTGCTTGGGCAGGCATAAGGCAGTCGCCTGTCAGAATTCGAAGAGGTGCAGGGAATGCGGCAACAAGCATCATACCATGATCCACATGGATAGCCAACCGCCCCCACGGTCGTCAACGACACTAGGCAAGGCGACCCCTTCGACCGCAGCTACACAGACGTCGGCGCCGGCCTCACCATCTAAGAGCACCACATCAACGGCTTCGGAGTGACTTGCACCCGCAATCCTCCCTCAACCTCACTCGGTAATTCTCACTCGTCCGGCAATCTTACTCGCCACTTGTTGCGCTACCATCAGATCACCTTGCGTCTCTCCTCACTTGGTGAGGATGCTCATCGATCCCGGATCTGAACTCACCTTTGCTTCCGGACAACTCATCAAAACTCTCCAGATACCTCGACGGCACGCCTCTATCCCTATCATCGGTATTGGAGGATCTCAGTCGGAGCGAACTCGGGGTGTCGTTCCTCTCACCCTTCACTCAATTTACTATTCGCAATCCATCAACGTTACTGCCTACATCCTCAAGAATCTAACAACATCACTCCCGTCCATGGCGCCAGCAGAATATAGTTGGCCTCACCTTCACGGGCTCCAGCTGGCGGATCCAGATTTCCTCACCCCCGGACCTATAGACTTAATCCTCGGTGCCGACTCCTACGGGCTGTTCATCCAGCCCGACATCATCAAAAGGTCTGAGGAGGAACCCATCGCTCAACGCACTATTTTCGGATGGATTGTTCTCGGCCCGACCTCGACACTAACTACCTCAATTCACCGTTCTCATCAGGTCGCAGTGGATCACGATCTCCTCACGAAGTTCTGGATACAAAAATAGGTCCCTCATTCTCTACCACCTCAGCTCCCCAGTTGGTGGATTGCTGCAAGGCGGGCGGTTTTTCCCTTACAAAATGGAAAAGTAATCATCCGGACCTACTCACGACACTTTCTCCCGACGCCATTTCAACCGAGTTGCCCATCTTCACAAACCTCCATGACAAAATCCCGGGGCTCAATTGGCGTTCAGGATCGGTTCATCTCTTCTACCAAGATCATCTCTCACAATGAGCCAATCATCATCTAGGGTGCGCCAAAGCCAAGGTCGCCTCTCTCAAATGGCTCACAATTCCTCGGCTGGAACTTACGGCGGCGACTTACTCTCTCGTCTCATCAACTATGTTCAACAGGCATTAGAACTAGCTGAGATACCAATCTTCATGTGGACGGACTCCTCAGTATCGCTCACCTGGATCAACAGTCACCCTTCCCGCTGGAATGACTTTGTTCGCAATCAAGTGGCTGCAATTCAAGAACAAGTTCCACAAGGACAACGGCGGTTTGTCTCCGGCAATGGAAAATCCAGCAGACTGTGCATCTCGTGGTCTCTCTTCAGCTCAACTCTCTCGGCACCATCTTTGGTGGAACGGCCACTCATATTGGGTATAGTCTTCTCAGCATCGGCCAATCATGGCGTCTCAACCAGATTCGGCGGCGGCTCTCGAAGAACGGCCAGGTCTTCTTCTCAAGTCCTCAATGGCGAAGCAACACTATCTCTGGCAGCCCCTCTATCGACTCTCTTCACTCATTTGGCTTTTTCAGATCACTGCACTTTGCCAACGGTGTTGCGCTATACTCAAAAGAATACCACAGTCTTTTCTGGCCACCCCCTCACATCTGTAGACCTGGAAATCGCACGGCTATATGGGATTCGATCAGTTCAAGCGGCATATCTCTTATCGGATCTGACAGTCATCTCAAGCGCAGCATACTTGTCAAGGTCTCATTCTCTCTCCAAGCTCACGGCCTTGTCGATCATTCTGATCTCCTCAGAGTTGGATGCCGACTCAGGCATTCTCAATTGGACCCTGAATGCAAGCACCCAGCCATCTTGCCACGGGATTCATATCTGTCTCAACTCATTATATCGGACACTCATCTAAGGACTCTCCACGGCGGAACTCAGGTAACCTTGATATATCTTCGCCAGGCTTACTGGATCCTTGGTGGCCGAGCACCAGTAAGATCTCACATTCTCCGCTGCGTTCGGTGTGCTAGTCAAGAGGCGTAAGGGCACAACAACTCATGGGTCAACTGCCATCATCTCGCATTTCGCCACCTCGTCCATTCCTCAACACAGGGGTTGATTACGACGGCCCCCTCACTCTTAAAACTTGGCGAGGACGAGGGGCTAAGTGTCACAAAGGCTGATCAGCCATCTTTGGTTGCTTCTCAACTTCAGCGGTTCATCTGGAGGCAGTGACAGACTACTCAACGAAGGGATTCATCGCAGCTTATCGGCGGTTGACGGGACGGCTAGGTATCTATCAAATCCTCTTCAGCGACTGTGGAATCAACTTTCTCGGGGCAGATACCTCTCTTAGGCGGCTATTCACATCAGGGTTCAAGGAATTTTCGGAACCATCTCAGTTGCGGATCAACGACGGCAACATTTGATTCTTCAATTTTCCGACCACTCTTCAGTTCGGCGGTAAATGGAATGCAAAAATCCGTCAAGTATCACCTGAAACGGAATATCGGCGAGACTGTCTTGACCTATGAAGAACTTACAACTCTTCTGGTCTTGACCAGAGGAAGTTACAACTCTTCTGGTACAAATCGAGACAGTTCTCGCTCCAACTACGATTCCGGAGCCATCTCTTTCATCGGTGCCCATAACAAGGCTATCTCCTTGGCAGCTTATCCTACAATGGCACTTTTCAGTATCGAAGTGGCATCATCCCTCAAACAAATCAAGTGTTTCATCTTGGGTCGGACGGACTCTCTAGAGCGGTCACCCTCAAGACGGCGACTACGGAACTCAAGCGGCCTATCACCAAGTTGGCAGTACTTCCGGTGGCACCAGATCAATCCTCACTCACAAAGCAATCAACAACAGATCCGGCCTCACCATCATCAACATCATAATTATTCAACGCTGTCGTAGAAGGCGGGCGAAATGTTCAGAAAATCTCGCTCCTTTTACTCAATCTTTTCAACGGCATCTCACTCACTCGGGTCCTTCTCTTTAGCATTCTCTCTCTCTTCCTGTTGTTCTTTTGTACGCGGCCGTGACCCAATCCCGAAGCCTGTCCTATCAATCTAACTAGTCTCGCGCAATGTTATCACTCAATCATAAGCACGCTCTCAGGACCTTATCCGCGCTCCTCCGTCGATATCGACCTTCCGGAAATCCTCGATCTTTGAGTGAGTACCGGTCTTTCGTGACACCCGTCGCCATTAGGACAGTTATAAAGCTCTCTGAATTCGGATTCGTCTCGCGGTTCTAGTTAAGTGATAAATCTCTCGGTTCGTCTCTCAAGTAATTCGTCATCTCGGAATCAAATCAGCGGCATCGAACGTACTCAATTATTCGCGAGGGAGAGCAAGGTTTCCCTATCTCAAGAACCAGAATCTGTACGCAGTTATCGTGTGAAGCACGCGGTACGTCGTAAAGCGACGTAGTATTCTCTCGCGGTCTCTCTCGAATTCCTCGGCGGATTCTTCGGTTTTACTCAAAGACAAACTATAAAACTATTGTATATGATCCTAGAATAAGAAGAACTAGTGTAATTATAAGAATAAATCGGGATATCATCGCTCGAATAATTGGGAAGTGCGGCCCAGTTTTTTTGTGTGTGTGAATCATTAACTGTTCTGCCCGACACCCCCGAAACCAGATACTTCTCGGGTTCTTTATCAAACAGTGTTGTTTGCGATGATTAGGAAAATTAGAACGTTGTTATTCGCATTTGTTTGTAATTCTAGCTCTCTCGGATGACCGCTGCGTGGCCCGCTTCGAACGGCACGAGCGATGCCGCGGGCCTGGCGTGATTCGTGCAGCGTTGCTGTTTGCGCGTGATCTGATTTGCGGCGAGCCGTGCGCCGCGCGACATGGCCGCTAACGCGCCAATTTTCGAGCGCTCTTTTTAGAGACGCTCAATCTCAAACATCCCGCCCGCCTCGCCGAAACTCCGGCGACACAGCACGCCGCTGGTTAGCGTCCCGTGGGTCGCCGCATGGCGCGGCCCTGCGACTGGCCGTGAATGAACGGCGCCGCGAATTACGCACGATGCTCGCGTATGATCCACGGCACGTGGGCGAT
Organism: Formica selysi; assembly: GCA_009859135.1. Lineage (NCBI taxonomy): Eukaryota > Metazoa > Arthropoda > Insecta > Hymenoptera > Formicidae > Formica > Formica selysi. Next base: position 35,424 of record WHNR01000101.1, on the reverse strand, counting down.
CGGCGACACGTGTGGTCGATGCGCGAGAATTGTGCAGTGCGTGCTACACACAGAAAAATACATACTATATACAAGTAAATATTACTTGTTTCAAGTATTTCATAAGTTCATATATCCGCAAATCTATCATAAGTTCATCATAAGCATCAAATTTATTCAAAATATATTCTGGATCCTAATAAATTTAATACTTCAATCAAGAATATTAAATTATATAATTGAAAGAAATACATTAAATTTTTCTGATCTAATAAATTTTCTTACTTTTAATTAACCATATCTGACTTTTCTTCGATAAAATTTTATAATATTCTTCAAAAGAAAATATTTACTTGTTTTGAGTACATGATAATGAGTATTTCTAAAATTTGTGATAAGTCTATTTTAAGACTATTATTAAGAAAATATTCTTTGTTAAAGATAACTGTTACTTAAAAGAAGTAAAGTAAACTGAGTAATCATTTTACTTAGCAATAGAATAATATTTTTCTGTGTGTACGGTGCATCGGAGTGTCCGCCGAGACAAGACGGGAACGAGGCGGAGATATCGTGGCATGAGACAGTGATCGGTGAGTATGAGTGATTTAATTGCATAGGTAGTGCTAATTATGTTTTCCAGCGCAGGAGATGCAGCGCGAGGCTGACCTAGCCTCACCTGAGCCGCGTGACGCTGAATTCCACGCCTGGCTCGTAGACGCGGGGAGCGAAACGGGGGAGCGCGAGCTGGAACGTCACAGCTGATCGACTATGCGAGAGGCCGCAAAAGACGCCAGGTAATTGTTATACAATTTTGTTTACACGCTCGTGTTAATTATACCAATCGTATAGCAAATTGATGCGTGTACCTCGCGTATGCTCGACGAAATACATTGTGCTCGAATCGAGAACTGCTGTGTTATTATAATTGTCACGCGTGATAATTCATGAACGCACGCCTGTCGCAAACATTCTCTCATCATAATTGGCTCGCGCTGTAAAACAATTCCGCGGAAGGAAACGGAAACGGAAGCGACAGCAGTTCTTGAATCGTTAATGATAGCGCGATTAATCGGAAATGCTTCGTGTCGTTCGCATAAACTATTGTTATTGTTTTTTTTTTTTGCAGCCCGACTGGTGGACTCGTCACGCGCGGCGCGCGGGCTTGTTCCCCTGCTCGTCGGAGCGGCTCTCCTGCAGGAGGACGATCTTCGCGATTGGGCGCTTCAGCTCGGATTCTGCGATGCGAAGGGTGACCACGCGGGTTCGTCCGTCGGCTCCCGGGTGCACGCTCGTGATCCGGGCGAGAGGCCATCGCGTTGGCGGCATGTTGTCGCTCCGGATGAGGCAGAGTCGCCCGACGCGCACTTCCTCGTTGGCGGCCCACCATTTGGGCCGTTGGAGCAGCGAGTGGAGGTATTCTTGCGACCATCTGTCCCAAAAATGGTCGCGCATCCTCTGCAGCAGTTGCCAGCGAGAGAGGCGGCCGGTTGGCACATCCAGGAAACTGGCCTCTGGAATGGCGTTGAGGGCCGATCCCACGAGAAAGTGCCCCTGAGTCAAGGCCGCCACGTCGTCCGGATCGTCGGACATCGCCTGCAGCGACCTGGAGTTTATGCAGGCCTCGATTTGCGCGAGGAGAGTGCTCATCTCCTCAAAGGTGAGCATCGATTCTCCGAGCACTCTCCTGAGGTGATGCTTGCAGGACTTCACCGCCGCTTCCCAAAGTCCGCCGAAGTGGGGTGCTGACGGTGGATTGAAGCACCACCTTATCCTCGTTGGCCATCTGGTCGGCGATCTTCCGCTGCTCCGGACTGCTGGCGGCGAAGAACGCTCGAAGTTGAGCGTCGGCCCCGACGAAGTTCGTGCCGCAGTCGCTGTGCAGGCTGCGACAGAGCCCCCGCCGAGCTGTAAATTGCCGCAGGGCGGCCAGGAACGCATCCGCCGAGTAATCGGACACGACCTCCAGATGCACGGCCATCGTGCTGAGGCACACGAAGACCGCGATGAAGGCCTTGTAGGGGCGCGATGTCCGCGCCCCTTCGTCGTGCGGAGCTGAATGGGGCCGTCGTAGTCGACGCCGTTGCTCAGGAATGATCTCGCCGGCGTGACTCGGAGGCGTGGCAGATTCTCCATGATCTGCTGCTGCGTGGCCGCCCGCCATCGGACGCAGGTGACGCACCGGTGGATCACCTCCTTGACGAGCTGCCGCCCTCGGGGTATCCAATACTGCTGCCTGATGGACCCGAGGGTGAGCAGCACGCCCCCGTGCAGCGTTCGCCGGTGACAGGCCTCGATGATGAGCCGCGTGAGGTGCGACGAGCCTGGATCACCGGATGTCGCTCGTCGTAGGCCAGGAGGGAATGCTTAAGCCTTCCACCCACCCTGAAGATTCCTTCAGGATCTAAAAACGAGGAAAGCTTAATCAATTGATTGCTCTTAGATAGTGGAGCTCCCCGTGCGAGCGCTTCTGAGTCCTCGTTGTACTTTTCAGCTTGCACCACCCGAATCCATGCCAGGCGAGCGTCGTCCCACTCCGCGGCCGACAGGGTGTCCGTAGCCGGGAGCGGCTTCGTGGCGGGGGGCGCCCGCAGAGCCGCTACTCGGCGCCTCCAACGCTTGCACCAGGCGGTCACCCGCAGCAGCAGGTTCAGCGAGGAGAAACGAGTCAGCTCCTCTGACTCGGTCGCCTCCGCCGTTGGCGCGGTGGCAGCGAGCGCTCTAACGCGCTCCTCCGGCAGCTGCTCGGCGAGCTCCTCGTCGCGGGAGTCTGGCCACGATGTCCGGTCCTCCCTCAGCCAGGGTGGATCCTTCCACCAGAGCGGGTGGGTGTCCAGCTCGGTCGGGGAGATGCCTCGCGATGCGCAGTCGGCGGGGTTTTCCGTCCCAGGGAGGTGGTGCCATTGGGCCCCAGGCAGTGTAGTCTGGATCTCGGCGACTCGGTTGGCGACGTACACTTTCCAGCGAGACGGGTGGCCGCGGATCCAGCCCAGAGCGACGGTTGAGTCGGACCACAGGTGGATGGGCGCATCCTCGGCCCCGAGAACCCGCCGCACGCGCGCCGCCAGCCGCGTGAGCAGAGAGGCTGCGCAGAGCTCCAAGCGAGGTAGAGTCACGGTCTTCAGCGGCGCCACCTTGGTTTTTGCTGAAACTAATGTTGTGTGAATGTGTTCATTGTGTGACCGGACAAACTAGTCGAGATGGAGAAATTTACTCAGAATACAGGTTTTCCTACCTTCTTTAACGGTCGCCAGTTCGTTTAACCGCCTACGAACAAGGAATGCCCTGGAACGACGCCCCTTCAGGTCTGTCGTCGGCTAGGATGCTCAGCGTCAGGATTACGCTGCTATTCACGCTGCTGCGTATCATCTCGACTTCCTGTCAAGTTTTCTTAACTTCCCTTTATCTTTCTGTTTCAGGTCGCTACTGGATGCAACGGATCAACGCCCATGGACTACCCGCTGGATCGACACCTTTAGCATACGTCGGGACGACGCAATTTGTCCAACGTTAATCAGTTGGATTATATTCCTTTTTCACTAATTATCTTTTTTTTCTCTGTTTCAGGTCAGCGCTGGATTCACCGGATCAACGCTCAAGGACTATTGGACTACCCACTGGATATCACAGGATCGGCTCTCGGGCACAGGTAAGGATTTTTCAGGTTCGAGGTAAGTAAATCACTTTCACTCTATTTTTAATATATGAAAGTATATAATATATTTAAAGAATATATATATGTATGTATATATAATATTCAACACTTCTCGAACATACTTCACAGTCTCTCGCGAATCTCCACACTCCGGAGATCTTTCGCGCTCTATTTCTAAAATAAAATAAAACTGCCTTTATTATTATTTCAATCACGAATCTCTTATCCGCACAAGAGATTTTGCTTCGCGATTATCTCCTTTAACTTCTTAAATAAAAAACCCGCAAGATCTATTTTCTTCAGACGCTCCCGGTTCCCGGGAAAAAAGGCCCCGATAGTCGCTCTGCGCTCGCTTATATCCTCTCCCTACTCTCTCGTCTCCCCACTAAGTATTTTCCCTACCATTGAGGTACCGCCTCCTGGGAGGTTTTCGCGCATGCGCATGCTCCTTGGCTATCATCGGTGCTACACACCGGGTATAAAAACTAAAAATTTTGCTCGGATCGTGTTTTCTTTAAAACTATTCCTTAAACAATATATTACGTGACTGGACTATATACATTTTTTTAAGCTATAATATCTGCTATAAAAAGTGCAGACGAACTGTACTTTGGGCGTATCACTCCGGGTGCTACACTTTTGCACCTCTGTTATCACAGATTCATATATTCACAGGTCGCGCTTGACAAATAAATAATCAAATATAAAAAGGTTCGCGCTTAAAAAAGAAACAGAATAAAACTTACAACTAATCAGTCTCATAAATCGACTTGTCTGAGTAAACTGTTTTTAATGTTTTCCAGGTACGGATCGCCTATTTTCGCACTGATCTCCTGAGCACCTTCTTCCGCATTGGCTACCAGTCGCTGTCCGAATCCGACTTCCGGAATTCCGGACGCATCTTTGTGACTTTTCCTCTGGATGCCGTTAGAATTGGCGACTTTACCTCCTGGCCCGCCTTTGACGATGACGGTTTGTCCTCCGGCCTCAATTGCAGGTCTCCGTCCGCGCGTAGATGACGGCGGCGTAGGCCCGCTCGGACGCGTCCGCGAAGCCGTGCAGCTCAACTCACGCGCCTGCTGCGCTGAGACGAATGAACCGCGGGACGCGAATCTCCTCCAGACTTGGCAGGTCGTCGGTGTACCTCCTCCACAGCAGTGCGTCGGCGTCGCCCAGCGGTGCGTTCCAGGCCAGGCCTTGCAATTATGTTGACTGGAACCGTATCTTCGACCAGATCACGGTCGGTGCCAGCCAGCCCAGCGGGTCAAAGAGGCGGGCCGTCAGCGAGAGGACGGACCGTTTTGTGAACGCTGGCACCGCGATGGATCTGGTGGAGAAGGAGAAGCAGTCGATGCTCGGGTGCCACTGGAGGCCAAGAGTAGCGTGACTCTCCTGTGGAGTCCAGGACAGCCGGTCGCGCTGAGTCCGGTGCTCCGCCGGGATGTGGTCCAGCAGACGGGGTCGTTTGCCGACCACTTCCTCAGCGGGAACCCGCCCGCCGTGCACAGCTCCGTCAGCTGCCGCTGGAAGTCCATGGCTTCCTTGATGGAGGGTGCGCCCGTGAAGATGTCGTCCACGTAGACGTCTCGGCGCAGAACCGCTGATCCATGGGGGAAGAGGGCCTCCTCGTCGCTGGCGAGTTGCCGAAGGGAGCGGATGGCCAAGAACGGGGCGCATGCCAGGCCGTAAGTGACCGTGTTGAGCTCGTATTCCTTCGGAGCTGCGTTGTCGTCTTGACGCCAGAGGATTTTTTGTAAGTGGCGGTCCTCAGGGGCGACGAGTATCTGGCGATACATCTTCTCGATGTTGCTCGCCAGCACGAATCGATGCATGCGCCATCGCAGCAGCACGTCATCAAAGGCGGGCAAGAGGTTCGGCCCCATCTTGAGGTGCCGATTGAGGCACGCGCCGGACGCCACGGTCGACGAGCCGTTGAAGACGACCCGGGTCTTGGCCGAGGAGCTTGCCTTGCGCATCACGTCGTGGTAAGGCAGGAAGCATTCTAAGGGCATTGCTGTGCCCGGCCGAGCAGGGGACATGTGCCCCAGGGCCTCGTACTCCTGCATGAAGGCAGAGTACAGACGTCGCAGTTGCTTGTCACGGGCGAACCTCCGCTCCATTTGCCCGAGCAGGCGGGCGGCGGCGAACTTCGTCCCCGTAAGGTCTGGTAGCGGCGGAGTGAGCGGAAGTCGGACCACGAAGCGGCCGCTGATGTCTCGTGAATGCGTCCGGGCGAAGTGTTCCTCGGCTTCCTTCTCGGCGACGGTGAGTGCCGCAGCGGTGGCGTCATCTTCCTCCTGCCGCCAAAACTGCTGCACCAGGGAGTGGAGGCCGTCGTCTCTGCAGCAATGGTATGTGCGAGCGGTCCGCGCGGCGGCCGTGATGCCGACGGCGCGCGACAGGATCCAACCCAACGTTGTCTTTTGTGCCACAGGTTAGTGGCGTCCTCCGCGGCGGAGACCTGGCTGAAGGATGTCCGCGCAGACATCGGCGCCGAGGAGAAGCTCTACTGGATCGGCGGCGAAGAAGTCCGGGTCGGCTAGCTCCAGGTTGTCGAGGTGCCGCCAGGAGTGCCGGTCTGCACGGAGGCCGCCGCTGGTCGTCGTCAGCCGGTCCAGAACGAAGGCCGAAATCTGCAAGGGCGAGCCGTCGCGCAGCGGCAAGAGCGCGAGCTCAACCTGGCCCCGAGCGCCCGTGGATCGCCCGCCAACGCCGAGGATAGCGATGAAGGTAGGTGCGCGGGCCAGCTGCAGACGCTGCGCTAGCGATTCGGCCACGAGCGTGATTTCGGAGCCCTGATCCACCAAGGCGCGCACGGCGTGCAGGACTCCGAATTTGTCGGCCACTCGAACGCGCGCGGTCGCGAAAAGCACTGCTGGTGCGACCCTCGCGCTTCGGTTCGCGGAGAGCGACGATCTGGCGACCTCGGAGGTGTTGCCCGCGTGATGGAGAAGCGAATGATGCCGTTCGCTGCACGACGAGCATGTCTTCTTGGACGGGCACTCGCTTGCCCTGTGCCTCCCAAGGCAGTTGAAGCACAGCTGGTTTGCTTCGACGTGCTTCCTTCTTTCCGACGCCGTCTTTGCCTTGAACGCGTCGCAGAGCATGATGTAGTGCTCTTGGTGACACATCATACACTGTCCGCGTTTGCTCTCCGGTTTCCGGGCGTGAAGAACGCGCGGCGGACGCCCGGAATTCGTAATCGGTTTCGCGGAACTCGACTCCGTTTTGCTCGGCGGAAACGACTCGAGCGTGTGTAGCCGTCAGTCGAGGAATTGAATCAGCGAGACGTACGTCGGCGGCTCCGTCGTGTCGCCGATCGCACTCTCCCATTCGCGGCGCGACTGGGAGTCTAAGAAATCTACGACGAGGTGAACGAAGAGGTCTTCCCCGAGAATGATCGGTCGCCCGATGCTCTCGAGTGAGCCGACGGTGTTCAGCACGCCATGATAGACCTTGCGCAAGTCCGCACTCGACTCACCCTTTATCCGCTGTATTGCAGTGAACCTCGCGATGTAGGACCGCACGAGCAGGCGCTTGTTCTCGTAGTAGTCCGTTAACGCTTTCCACGCGCGCTCGAAGTTCTCGTCGGTCGTTGGAAGGCTGCGGATTAAGAGCTCTGCTTCTCCTTTTAGGCACGCCTTGAGGTAGTGCAGCTTCTCTACCGGGGCAGCGGAAGTGTCCTTCCCGATGAGCGAGTGGAAGAGGTCGCGGAATGACGGCCAGTCCTCGTAGAGCCCAGAGAACTGCGGGAGTTGGATTCTCGGCAGGATCGTTCGCGCCGGATGAGACGGCGCCGGACCGAAGGCTGGAGTCTCGGTCCTTTCCACGGCTCTGAGGCGTCAAAGCATGTCCAAGAACATGCCCTTCTGCGTCAGGTACGCCTCCTCAGCTAACGTTGGCATGTCGGTTGTACGTGCTCACGTACGTGCTTTCCGACAGAGCTTCCTAGTGTTCGAGAAGCTTGTCGTGCTGGAACTCAGTAGTATACAAAAGGGTATGTTCTGGGCCGCATTTTTTCCTGCACCAAAATCAGCTAAAAAAACACCAAAATCATTCATAAAAGCAACAAAAAAGAAGAACTTCTAAAATATTGAAAGAAACTAACAAAATATTGGAAAAAAAACCTTCCAAATATTGACAGAAATCCTAAATTCAAAGAGTGGTAAACTCTGAATCAAGACCAATTATAATACAAGTCCAAGGGACGCTAAGTCCGAAGGACGCTTACGAAGTGATTAGATCCTTCTCATTTATCCATTGGTTATGTGTATTATCAAAGCCTAGCCATTTAACATAAACTTTATTTCTTTTTCTTTTTAATATTTTTTCAACTAAATAGATGTTAGTTGGAATTTTAGTTTTTTGTAGTTCTTGTTCATAAATAATCCCTTCACCTTTCATATCTTTAATATGATAATATGGAGGTATGTTTTTAAAAACTTTATCTATTACAAATATTTCAGTTGACCAATTAGGTGTATATCCTTTTTCAAACATATGCTTCAATTTATTAATCCTTACATAATCACCAACTTTGAATCGCATCTTCAGGTGTCTTTCAGGCGCATCCTTCATACTTAGTCTTTCAGACGTCTTCTCAAGCAGTTTACTAGTTTTAAGTCCGTAGGACGCATCCTTCGGACTTAGTCTTTCAGATGCTTCACATGGTGTCATTCCTATAGTTCTATGCTTTCTATTGTTATAAATATTCAACAAATTTGGTAATATATCAACCCACTTGTAATTACCCTGTATACTGAATTGTTTCCACATTAATTCTTTGAGTGATCTATTAAATCTTTCAACAATTGCAGCTTTTTTATCACTATATGTTGAATAATGATTAATTTTATTTTGTTCTATGAGTTTTTTAAAATCTTTATTATAAAATTCTTTCCCATTATCAGTTTGTAGATTTTTTGGAGGTTTATGCTGAGAGTTAAGGGACGCTAAGTCCGAAGGACGCCCTTGAGACAAATCTTCGGTTCTTGAATGTGAAGAATTCGATAGGTTTTTAAAACAAATACTCATTGCCTTTGATACGCTTTCTCCGGTTTTATTTTTAACAGGAATTGCCCAAGCAAATTTGGAAAAAGTATCAATAATTGTTAATAAATATTTATATCCCTTATTAATTTTGGATATTCCCTTTAAGTTACCCGAATCCATTTCAACAAGATCAGCCTGCCAAAGATCATCGATTCCTAATATAATAGTAGATCTTGGATAATTTCTCCTTGCTGGTTTGTGTAATTCATCAATAATATCGTTTTCACTAACGGTCATTTATTACAGAATAACCTTTTAGCTTCATTTGTTTTAAGTACTTTTCACGTGGAAAGTATTTCAAATTTTTAATAAAATCTTTTTTCACGTAAATGAATTTCTTCTTCAGATATTTGTCGTGCCTCAAATAAATGTAATAACTCACAATAAAAATTAAATGATAATTTATATTCTTCAAGCCTATCCATTAATTTTAATGATGTTTTGAATTCATTATCTAATATTTCAATTATAACAGATATGGCACTTATTACAAATAATGGTGTAACAGCAATACCTGATAAACTTAATGCCATAAATATTGCTTTACTAAGTGATATACCAATTTTATATTTACAAAAAATACTTATAACTTTTTCCATAAACATAAATGCGTGAGCATAAAGAAAATAAACATTCGTTTTTTAAAATACTCTTCCATTTATTATTAATAAATGTCCAAACATCATCTAAAAATGAAACATTTTAATTTTATAGATAAATATAAAAGGGGTGGAGGATTCTTTCCAGATGTAGTACGTGGTATAATTTTAGGAGAATCGGGTAGTGGAAAAACATTTTTATCTACTAACTTTGTCGCAAACAAATGGCTACCATATAAGCAATTATATGTTTATAGTCCATCTATAGACCAACCTACTTATGTAGGATTAGAAAAAGAGTTGGAAAAAGATAAATATGATATTGATTATTTATTTGAGGGTAATCGGGAAAAAATTTTACCGGTAGAAGAATGTGCATCAAATAGTTTAGTAATTTTTGATGATGGAATGTTGAAAGATCAAAGTAAAATAATAAGATATTATTGTGAAGGAAGACATAAAAATATTAGTATTCTCGGATTATATCATAAATACACTAAAATAAACCCCATAATTAGAAAAAATTCAAATCTGTGGTTTATTTTTAATGAGTTTGGAGATAATCTTAGAAAAATACATGAAGAATTGGCTTCTGAATTAACGTATGAACAGTTTTGTAAGTTCTGTAAAAAAGCTTGGTCAGAACCGCATGGATTTTTGGGAATTGATAAAACAAAAAATGATAAATATTTCTTTCAAAAAAATAATGAATTAATATTATTATTATAAATGGGAAGAAATTTACGTAATGTATCAGACAAACCTTCGGTTCTTAAGACAAACCTTCGGTTCTTCGACAAGAGACAACTGTTAAATAATGATTCAGAATAGTCGAATGCTTCACCATCGTCGTCAAATACAAAACCGTTAAATACAGACTGTACACATAAGATGTTAAATACAGACTGTACTCATAAGATGTTAAAACCAATTAACAAACGTCTGGTTCTTGAATGCAAATCTCCAGTTTTTAACATGAAAACGGGATTTAATTTTGGAAATAAATCATTTAAAAGTACATATGAAGTGATGGGTACAACTCCACAAGAACTGGCTGAAATAGAAAAGAAGCAAAATGAATTAAGAAAAACATTTCAAAATGCAAGAAATTTAAATACTAAAAAAAGTATAGATTTAGAGGAAAAAAATAAACCAATAACTTCTAGACTGGATAAAACAAATAAAGAAATTAACATATTGATTGATAAACTGGACTCGAGTCTAAAATCTGCGCCTGAAAGGCATCTGAAAGGCTTAGTCCAAGGGACGCTTAGTCCAAGGGTCGCTAAGTCCGAAGGATGCTTAGTCCAAGGGACGCTTAGTCCGAAGGACGCCGCAGATGTACAACCTTATCAAGATACTAAACTTGAAGAAATAATAAAAATCCTTAAAGGTTATACAGAGACTGACGATAGTGATGAAGTATTTGAAGAGACCTTCGAGCACCCTTTGGACGCGGCACCATCTGAGTGAAGCGAGGGGGGGATTTAAGGCGGGAGGAGGCACGAACCAAGCATCCATCTCTTCCGTGGCAGCGGCACTGTCGTGTCTGTGTAGGGCGTTTACACACTTCCTCAGCCCGACAAATAATTGTTAGAAAACAACATTTGCGGGTCTGAAAAAATATGCGAGGTACAAGTGGCTGAATCGGGAATCGAACCCGAGTCTTTCGCTTTCCGGGCAACTGCTCTTACCACTGAGCTATTCAGACCTCACACCTTACGCCACTCTAACACAGTACATACGACTCCAGAGCGATGTTGGAATCTTGCTCAATGGATGCAGTGCCGATTGCCACGGAGAGACGACATCCCCAGCACGTCTCCAGAGCGGTCCAATCATATTAAACGATTGAAAATTGGCCCCCGTAGCCGTTCAGCGATGAGTCTTGACTCATCACCAGTATGAATGGAAGCCTCCTCGAGTAGTCCATTCTAAACCACTACGCCTAAGCAGCCCCCTCTTCTGCTCCCAATTAATAATACGATCTTCCACCGTCACCACGTGGTGGATCTAGTAGACAGATTACCAGCACTTACGCTGGCGCAGATGTACACCGCAGAGTGAAGCGAGGGGGGATTTAAGGCGGGAGGAGGCACGAACCAAGCATCCATCTCTTCCGTGGCAGCGGCACTGTCGTGTCTGTGTAGGGCGTTTACACACTTCCTCAGCCCGACAAATAACTGTTAGAAAACAATCTGTTAGCTCGAGCCATTCACCTAAAAAATCAACTTTTCCAGTGTCACCAAGAATTGATGAAGAAGGGGGCCCCTTATTGAATAAATATAAAAACCATCTTTATGGTGAAACGTTTGGATTCTGGCGTGACAGAGACAATGATGATAGGTTAATGATAGGGAATAAAACTGTAAGAGTAACACAAAATGATAATCTTGTTTTTTATGATGATAATAATATAAAAATAGTAACTCAACTTACTAATCCTTTAATAAAATTATTAACAGAAAAAATGTACCATATAATTTCAAAGATATTTATGGTGAAGATGATATAAAGAAGTATAAGAATATAATTTATAAAACTAATGCAATTTATAAAGATAATGATCCTAACAAAGGACCAGCTTCAAATAAATATACAAAATGGGAATATATTTTAAGATATTTATGGGAAGAAATGGGCCAAAAATTAAAAACGGAAGTAAAAAAGGGAGTGGTTTTATTAATAAACTTTCAAATAAACTAACCGGAAAGGTTCCAGAAATGCATTTACTGGGATATAATGCTTGTGGACCTTTTACGAATGTTGAGGAAAGATTAAAAAAGGGGTGGAAAGGAATAAATCCTTTAGATGAACATTTTTTATTATACAAACCCAAATGTAGATTATAGTGAAATAAAGAAAGCAGATAAAACTTTACAAGAAGCAGCGTGGATGAGAGTATTGTCACCAGATGCTAGTAAGTCGGTAAGATTTTGGGCGTGGGTTGTTACAAATGCCATGAAATTAAAAACAAAATTAGGAATGGGATACATGAGTGAAAAAGATTTGTTATCATTATTAAAGAGGGCATTGGAAATATATAAAATGAATCCATAATTAGCTAAGAACATTTTAAAATATTATGAAGATCAAAATCATCCATATAAAACAGCTGGATTGATGTCAAGCAAGACTATTGAGAACTTAGGGGGTTTTCCTTGGTTAGCAACTCTCCCAATGATTTTTGCTGGTTTATATTATCTTATGAGTTCGGGTATGGATATATATGGAACAGTTAAAGAGAACAAATTTCTGGATGAAACATTAAAAGAACAGATTAGAAATAATAAGGCATCCGAAGGACGCGACGAAGGACTAACCCATGTAGATAAAATTCGGGCAGATAAAATGATGCCATTTGTACATTATAATTTCGATGTCCCACGTGAAGAAACTTTCAACACACCAAAATATCAACCGTCACTCTTTAAATATCGTTATTAAATGGAATTAAACCTATCCTCGTATCAAAAACAAAAATTGAAGAAAGCTTGGTTTTATGATACAGGTGAAAAGATTAAATTGAATCCAAAAAAAGTTAAAAAAACAAATACTGATTATTATGGACTATTTCCATCATTATCTATTAGAAATGCAAATAAAGTATTTAGACAAATGGAAAATAATAAAGGTGCAGAACTCAGCTTATCTAAAAAAGAAGTTGAAAATTTAGTATTAAAAGCTTTATCAGATGATGATATAAAACAATATGTAAAAAAACTTAAAATACCTAATTTTAGAAACGTCTATTTAAATTTAAATGAATTACCTAAGAAAATTAGAAAAAAGGAGTGTGGTATTGTTAATCTTTTTTTTCATTGGGTTTGCTATTTCAAAAATAAAAATCATATATATTATTTTAATTCTGTGGGGGGGAGATGCACCTATAGAATTGAAAAATTATTTCAGGGGAAATAGACTCATTATGAATACAATGAAAGTACAAAAGAAGAGTGATCCAGCTTTTTGTGGTTACTTATGTATAATAGTTCTTTATTTGTTGGGAGTTAAAAAAATAAAATGGAAAGATATAATAAAAACAATCGGAATAGGTGATATTAAGGATGTTTTATACTATAAGCCTCCTTCGGACTTAGCGTTCTACGAACTAAGCGTCCTATAGACTAAGCGTCCCTTAGACTAAGCCTTTCAGGTGCCTTTCGGGTGCCTTTCTGTCGCGTCTGAAAGTAAATGACATTGATGTATTGCCTAAAGTGTAAGACAAAAACAAAATCAATGCGCGAGCAAAAAGAAAATAAAAATGGTAAATGAAGATTACATACGTAAAATATAACGAATATTCTGATAGCAAATTGAAAGCTCCAAAATGCAAAAAATAAATCTTATAAATGGCATCAAAACATAGTTCACATCAAGACCTTTTGTTTGAAAAATATCAAGATAAAATTGTGAAATTACAATACAAGTATATTTATCCTGAAATTAAAAGACATGGCAAGGAATATGATTTTCATATAAAATTTAATGATAAACATGGTTTTATGCCAAACAAAACAAGAAATTTACCAAAAATACGTGTTACAAAGGAAGATGGAAGTGCTTATCCTGAAGATACAACTAACTTTAAGTTAACAATTATTGTGCGTACATGTGGAGTTTGATTAAAGTTTCAATGTTCAATACTGAGTTGGATAATAATTATAATGTGGGTCATGTTAGTACATTGAAAAAGCGTGCTAATATTTCAAACAAAGGTGAAGGAAGTGGTCAAGCAAGTGGTTTTATCGCTGAAAAAAATATGGTTTGATTAAGGGTGATGGTTTGTTTTATCCTACAATTGATATGGGAGATTTAATTCCTGGTTTCTTTGATGATATAAGTGGGCCTATATTTGGTGTAGATATACACATTGTAATGACTTTAAAAGATGATTTGAGTGACTCATTGTTTACGTTTAGTGACGCCGAAATAGCCCCACCTCGCGGAAAAATTAATTTAGAAAGTTATCGTTTAAAAGTTTGGTATATTGAATATGATGAAATTACAACGACAAACCTGATAGATGAATTGAAACATTTTAGTTCAGCTGGTAAATATGCGTTTACATATAAATGCTTTCAGTGTGTAGAATATCGAGGATTACCAGATTTAAATACTTTACGTATCCCCTTAAATGATTTTGTTTTTACTCAGGAACCAAACTGGGCATTTGTTTTCTTTATAAAAAATAAATTTCTGTACGACCAAAATGAGAATCCAACAAATTGGGATCATGCTAATATTAAGAATATTCAAATATTATATGGAGAAGAAAGACATCCTTCCGAACTTCAAAATTATGAAATTGAAAAAGGAGATTATTATGAGTTGTATCGTTTAAGTTCAGAGTACGGTGAAGCATTATATGGTCCTGATAGAATGATTTCTCAGTTTCACACGGTTGACAATTTTATAAAATATAATTGCTTTTTTAATATTGATTTGAGGAATAAACCAAAGAGTATTTCCACTGTGGAGAAATTACCAAAAATTTTAATTGCTGATTCTTCCAAATCTTTCAAGGGATTAAATTGTTACGTAGTATTTGTAAACCAAAAGACTATAGCTTATGATATGGTTATAAGTAGAATGATAGTCCAATATTTTTAATTAATTTTAAATTAATTAAATTAAAATCTTTAGATATACATAAATTTATAATTTATAATTGCTAATAAATGCTATTGTTCAAGATTGAAACGTTGAATTTAATCGATAAATTTAAACTGTAAATTCAACCGACAAATCTGAACGGTAAGAGCCGCAATCAAAACACGAGCGAGAATAAACATCGTCGCGATCAGCCGATCGGCGCGTGATCGCGTGATCATAACAAAGAAAAAGTGTGACAAACACCTATATTCTCGAACGTTCGGCGCCGAAAATATCCTATTATGAAAATCGGTCGACCACGACTCGTTTCCGTCGTTAGTCAGTCTGCCGCTGACAACGATTCGAGCTGGTCGATAGCAATCGATCATAGTTTCTCGTATTATCATTTCTCGTATGATATTCTCTCGTGTCGTAATCTCGCTCGTGTCGTGTCGCGCTGCTCATTGTCAACTTCGCGTTCTATTCAATTTCAAACCGAAGTGTCTCGCTCACGATCGCATCATATTATCGTGGCAATCAGTTCTTTATAGTTGAATCGTTTAATCGTTTCGTTTGTTAGTGAAGATTGTTAAATTGTAAGTGGGGAGTTCGAGAGCCGTCGATCGTTCACCGCATCGCGTATGTGCTCTGCCTCGCGCTAAAAACCATCCGGCGTCCGCGCACAAGATTTCCGTTCTCGCGAGGGCTTCTAGCAAGAAGTCCTTCAAGATTTCCGAAACGCGGAGAAGGGCAGGTCATCGAAGGACATTCAGAAGATTTCCGATCTTAGTCGCGGGACACGTGTCGAGGCTCGTTCCCGGTGTTTTCTAATAAACGTTCTTAAAACTACGCTCACGCAAGTAAACTTTCAACTCCCATTCCTCCAGCGAATCTTCGGATTCGCGTTACACATTGCTTCTCGCTCATCTCTGAGCGTTTCTCTCAAGATTCGGGCGATCTCGTCGAGGTCGACTCCCGAACAGCTATACAAACTGAAAGGAAATTTAAAAGATGGGGTATCCTTTAGTTTTGATAAATTTAAACACATAAAGTATGGTGAAATAGGATTGGTAGATATATATATTCCTGGAGATGATAACGCGCCAGAAAGTCTAAGCGTCAAAAGGGTGTCTGAGGGGCACCTGAAAGGCGCCGAAAAGGCTAAGTCCGAAGGACGCTTAGTCCAGGGAGCGCTTAGTCCGAAGGATGCTTTATCATCTGAAATTACATTTTTATTTGTGCCGGAAGAACTAAATCTAGAGGATGCACCTGAAAGGTGCCTGGAAGGCTATGTTTGAAGGATACTAACAAAGTATACAATAACTATTAATTTAGGTCAAGGTCTTAATTCAGCTGAAGATATTCAAAAGAATGTCATATATAAAGTTAAAAATATTCTAGAAACAGAAAAAAAGAACTAGGTACCAAAATATAAAATTGATTTAGAAGTGAGTTCTATTAGCGTTGAATTTGATAAAAACGATAAATTAGTGAACAAAATATTTGACGCAATAGAATCATGGGTGTTAAACTCTGAAAATGAAGGACTTTCTCTTATTAAAAAAGAACCTGGTAAAATTAATCTAGGTTTACTAATCCGGGGTGTATTTGCTATTCAAAACTTAAAAAATCTTATAGAAGAAGAAAGAATAAATCTCATAGAAGAAGTACCGCTAGCTTTTGATATAAACAAATTTAAATTTGAGAAGAATAATAATGAAACAAGGGTATATAGTCCCGTAAAATTAATAATAACCCATCCTGGTAAAATATTTGATATTCCACAATATGCTGTTATAGAGTCGGGTAAAGAAACTATATTCAAAGGGGAAAACCAGAAGGGAGGTACCCTTAGTTCAGGCCAAACATCTGAAAGGCACCTGAAAGGCTTAATCCAAGGGACGCTTAGTCCGAAGGACGCCCTTGATATGTGTGTATATTCAAATTTTGTGGAAGGACCGATATTTAGATTTGTTGCAAATAAATTACCTGCTTATATCAAACCCGCGAATGTAATGTATTTTCGTTTTGGAGATAACATAGGTCTATTTGATAAATTAAAACTTACTTTCGAAGGAGAGGGTCTGAACTTAACTCAGGTCAAGCCCTTAAAAAATGTGAGCGTAATGATTGACTTACATGAAACAGAATGAAATAATTTTCTTATATAAATATAAGCGTCCTATGGACTAAGCGTCCCTTAAGAATGTTCCAAAAAAATATTAATTGAAAGAAAAAAGGAACATCTTAAGCAGTTTACAAGTGAATTAACACTGTGCCAGTGACCTACTAGGACATTGCCGAAGGGAGCGTCTGAAAGACTAAGTTCGAAGGACGCAAAAACCTCTGTGAGGAAAATCACCTGACGGTATGTGCTCGCCAGCGCTGTTTCTTTTTTTTTTATTTTGAGTACATACCGTCAGGTGATTTTTTCTTTTTAGTTCCATTTAACTTTAATTCATTGCTTGATTCAGAGTTTAACACTCTTATAGGGGCCCCTGAGGTATACAATCTTTTCTAATTCATATCTAGTTTCCTAGATGTGATAGAAAGAATTGTATAGCTCTTGTCGAATGCGTCCTTCGGACTAAGTCTTTCAGACGCTTCACATTCAAGAACCGAAGGTTTGCCTATTCCTATTCCTGGCGCCAGGACACACACACAACGCCACTCAGTTATTTTTTACATGCCATATTATTTACCAAGCCGGCCGCACTTGGCAAATAAAATCTTGAATTGTTGGGATTCGAACCAGCAATTTCAAGATTACTAGGCATGTGTTATCTCCCTGAGCCATACGAAGATAACAGTTAAACATGACTAATTACTGAGTGATATGTGATCCGAGCGCTTCGACGCTTGCGCTTCGACGCTTAGTCTTTATGCTAAGTCCGAAGGACGCTTAGTCCGTAGGACGCACTTCATGTAAGTCAATCATTACGCTCACATTTTTTAAGTTTTGAATCTTAGCTGTGAAGGTCAAACGTCTGAAAGACTAAGTCCGAAGGACGCCCTTGATTCAGAGTTTAACACTCTTGACTTTAACAAACTACATTAGCGTCCCTTAGACTAAACGTCCCTTGGACTAAGCCTTTCAGGTGCCTTTCAGGTTTTGCATGGTATTCTCATAACCAAAAGGAGACGTTTCTATATTATTATTTAAATATACTTTATCATCGTATGCTGATAATGCTATTTTATTTGTTTTAACAGTGTAAAGTTTCAGTTCTTTTGATGTAATATTGTATACAGTTTCAGTTGTGTTTTTACCCTCAAACAAACAGTTTTTGTACATATCAAATTTCATTTTTTTTATATTTGATCTTTTTATTCCTTTACATACTTTTTTCTCTTTTATTTTTGTTATAAACTTTTTAGATTCTTTACAAACCTTCGGTTCTTGAATACGAAGCATTCGACAAAACTTTGTTTCAGTTTCATCGTATCTAAAAGCATACATTTTAGACCTTAATCCAACCCATTCTCTTAAAGCTATCTCAAGATATTCATCTTTGAATAAACCAATTACTTTTTTATTTACTTGTGGCATTCAATAGATTTTATGATTACTTGTATCAAAATAATGTATGTTGTTTTTTATATCCATGTAAAGATCATCTGTTTCCACATAAATAATAAATGAATCAGTATCAGTTCCTAACAATTTAGCTTTATCACCATAATTCTTCTTCAAAAAATTATAATAAAACTTATACATCAATAACTTTGATAACTCTAAAACAACAAACCCACCATATATGGGTTTATTTAATGTTATTTCTTTCTTTTTCCGATACACGAGCACTTTATCATCATCTATTATTTGTATCATCTATCTTCATAATTTTTACACCTTGCAAAATTTTTATATGAATAAAACAAGTCCACTTGACATCTGTTTCTTACCTGCTCCATTTGTTTTCCGTATACCGAATTATTCATGAGTTCAAAAAAGTCCTTTTCAAAATCATTTTTAGCTTCTTGCCTAAGTTTTGTGTTTAAGTCAATGTAGGACTCAGCCATGCTTTTTGCTTAAATGATATTACTTTTTTTATATATTTTAAGATTATTCCTTGATTAAGGCATTCTTGCAACATTCTGTAATCAATTAAATAATTATTCTTTGATTTTAACGTGCATATAAGTTTGGTGCCAGTTGGTATTTTACCAATTCTTTTAGATATCATTTCTTTTTGATATTCAGATAATTCATCATAACTAGGTATATAATGTTCGGGTAACATTGGATAATTTTTAAATTTATCATGTAATTCCAATGGGATATCCAAATCAACGAGAAATGTATAACCATATTCCCCATCATAGGGTAAGCTTTTAATTGTCTCAAGAGTGAAATCATTTACATCTTCATATTTAAATTCTCCTATAGGAAGGAGTTGACTAAGCGCATATCCATATAGATTATTAGCATCCAAGTATAAAATATAGCTAACATGTTTTTTATTGTTATATATACCTTTTTCTATTGCTTTTTTTTTTGATAGTTTTATAGTCTTTCCAATTTTATTATCATAAAAGTAACAATTATTAGCTAATGCATATCTGTGTGGAATCATAGATATTCCACCTCTTATTCCAGTTTTATATGTTTCGTACATTTCTCTATCTGATAATAATTCTAATGTTTGTTCAGTGTATTTTAATGAAGCATCATTAGCAAAATGCGGAGCAGATATATAATATACAGGGTCAAGACCATATTCTTTATAGCATTTTTCTCTGAAATTGTCAAAAACGTCATGTAATAAAACAGTATCTAATTTCAAGTATAAATTATGATATTCTTTTACAGTTTTACATTTGAAATATCTATATACTTTATGTGCAAATTTTAGCTTAGAAGGGCTCACATTTTCATCATTTAAAGTTGAATACCATTCTTTACTTTTGCTAGGCAAATATAACTCATACATTTTAGCATAAGAGTCCATCCATTCATACATATAAATTCCCTTTTGTAGAACTAAATGTAAGTCTTCTTTTTTAAATCTCTTTAACATAGTTTTAAATTTAGAATAATCAACAGGTTTAAATACATTTCCATTACACTTTTGCATCTTCCAATCATTTTAAGTACATCATGTTCGTTTATAGGAAGTAACTTCATATTTATTATTTCTTGAACAGATTTGCAGCGTGAACAAAAACAATCGTTTACATCGAGTGAGTTTTTAATTAATGAATCTAAACTTTTGTCCATAAATCTAAATGTATCAATGAATCTCATTTCCATATGTATATTATTAATATCTCCTCTCTTTTTAAAGATGGTTTTCGAATTGCATTCTCTACAGGTTTCAATAATTTTATTCTTATATTTTTTATTGCATTCTTTACATTTTGATACGTCATACTGTTGTTCATATTGATCAACAACTATGTTATTTATGGAAATTGTAACATAATTTTCTTTTGTGTTTGGCATTATATTCAAAGCTTTCTTATTTTTCCGTGTGTATTTAGCTCCTAGTTTCAGAATCCATCTTAGAAATAATTTAGAATCGTATTTCAAATTATGAAATAATATTGGTACAAAATTTGATAATCTTAGTTTTAAGTTGCAGATGCTATGCGCTGCTCCTCGATAACGTCCTGTATAGTGATCATGATCTCTTACTTTTATTAATTTTTCATTAAATTCATTATTTCTTAATTTCATATTTGCAAATTCACCATTACAAATATGGCATTTTTTAGCTTTTCTGAAATTGTCAATATCTTCTTTTGTCATTGCTATTGGTTTATTTACTTTTCTAAGTTCATAATATCTTTTTGCATATTTAACAATAAGGTTGTTAAATTCATTCATTAACTGTTCAACACTCCCATTATTTATTAATTGTGTTTCGTCTATTGTATCAAAGCAGAAACTATTCGGCTTATGCTCGTGAATGACATTCTTCATAATTGATTTTTGTAATGTTGCTTCAAAATCAGAACTAACTGTATATGGATGATATTGCTCTGCACCTATGGAAAAATATTGTCTATTTAATTTAGTCAGCATTTTTATTTTTTGTTTTTCATATATACTGCGACGACTTTTCCTACCGTCTCGCGGCTGATCGATAAACGTGGCTGCCGAATCGTTCTTTCCGTCGCGCGGGTGTAAATTACGCCGACGAACAGGAGTTAATTCGCCGAACGGGAGATGCGGAATGGTCGTTGACAAAAACGGGAAAACGGAGAAAAAGATCCACGCGCCAGGTGGGAACAGGATGTTAGAAGTTCCGCGCGTACCGTGACGATATCCGAGAGATAATCGCGAGAATCGAACTTGGGCGCCAGATACGATTTTTCACGTATCAATTCGCGAAACAAGAAATAAGCGCGAAATAGACGCGAAAGAAATTCGTCGGAATTCGCCACGGGCTGAATAGCTCGCCTAACGGTAGAGGGGCAGGGCGAATGTTGTCCTAACGCGATAATTTATGCAAGAGGCGACAATTACGGAAACGACAAACACAACTGAAAAGAAACTCGCCAATTAAACAAAGAAATTAACAGATTTATCATAATAGCGGGAGCCGCAGCTCCTCGAGAATAGTAATGATAAACCGCGAGGATATACGGCGGCGGTAAAAGAAACGCGGCTGCGAGACTGGGTGTTAGACGCGGGGCGCGAAACCCCGTAATGTGGACGCCGAGACCGACCCGTTAGATCGGCCGGAATATTCGCTCGACTTGAATTACGCCTCGCACTGCGAAGAAATTGAATATTACGTTCTTCTATAATTCGGGCGCAAGCCCGAATCAACTCTCGATATTACCTCGCCAACGGCGACCTTATCGCCCGCTATTGCCGCTAAATTAATAATACGCAACTTAAGATTAACAGGCCATTAATACAACGCGGACATGCTTCGATTTCGGACGGACATATTACGCAGAATCGAATGCTCGGCACACACACGCACGCAATTCATGCAAGAATCGCGAGGAAATTCTCACCAAAACGCGCTCACAATTTCGAGACGCGGTGCTTTACAGCCGATAGAATACGTCGAATTGACGCGATTCACACTCTCACGTAACCCATATAACAATCGCGAAGGAAAGTTGCACCGAACGTGCACGCACAGTTTAGACGCGAAGATTTACAAACGAAAGACAAAAATAATATAACAAATTGACGCGAATCTACACTCACACTCAAACGACCGACATACAGCACGAACGAGACTTAAACGCTAGACGTGCGAGAACCAACGCAAATATAATCTACGGAATCCGAATCTCCAGAGAGACGACACACGGTTTAATAAAAACGCGAGGTAATGTCTCGATCCGCGGAAACCGATACTTTCGAGGCTCCGGGGCTCGAATCGCTTGACGACGTGGCCGTGACGCGAAAATCTACACCAAAGAATCGGGCTTAGCCCGTACACCAAAGTACGAATTCACGGCGACGACGACAGAACGAAACGATTCCGAGCGCGATCGCGAGTGGCGAATATGGCGGAGGGTAACCTCACCGGCTCAATAACTCTCCTGCGAGGGCCCCCGGTCTGACGTCGTCCTCTCGGGTCCGATCCTCCTCGTTTCTGATCGCCGGGATCCTCTCCGCTCGTGAACGACTTGTTCTCGCTTGCTCTCGGCTCTTCAATCTCGCCTTTTTCACGAACGCCTCTATC
Organism: Formica selysi; assembly: GCA_009859135.1. Lineage (NCBI taxonomy): Eukaryota > Metazoa > Arthropoda > Insecta > Hymenoptera > Formicidae > Formica > Formica selysi. The sequence goes on along the minus strand of WHNR01000101.1, from coordinate 12,892 downwards.
TCGCACGCAAGCTCACGTCAGTCTGATCCTGGATCGTCGCGATCCAGAATCGATACCTGTGGGCCAGCCGGGGCTGCGCACACGGGGTGCGTATTATCGCGGCCAATCACGCGCTGTGGTCAGCGGGCGGCGCGCTCACGGTCGTAACGAGGGTGCGCGCGCTCCCGGTATTACAAACAATAATTAGCTGGGGCCCTTTCCGCGGGGCCGTCGCGAGGTCTAGGGCGAACGGCTTGGCCGGAAACATCGCTGAAATCCTTTCGATCGTCTTTTCCTGGGGCCGTGTCACGCCATCGGGAGCGTGGTTGCAGTCCCTCCGTGGGGATCGGATCCGCACGGGCCTGAGTCCTTGCGCGAGGATTTTCTCGCTGTCCCGTGCGTCGCGCATCACGTGTGCGGGTCCTGATCCTGTCGTGACGTAGCCAGACGTTAGATGCTTTAAATTCCCGGATTGCTGGCTCCTTGCCCCTCTAAGGTCATCTTGGATCGCCGATTGTATTTTCCGTGATGTTTCAGCGACTTTCCGCTCGTTCTTCCGATGAGGCTCCCCTATCAATTATTCATACGAAAAGAAAATAACAAACGAAATTAATATTAAGCTCGGAATCTCAATTACTTTCGCCTCTCTGGAGGTAACGGTACGGTTCTCGCAATTATTTGACTGGCGCGGCCCTTTAGCCCGCGCTTTTTCGATCGGAGAGGGACTCGGCGGACGCGCGCGAGACGCAACGTCACAATACATAGAGCAATATGATCATTATACTTTTCTTCTTTCTCAAACGAATCGTTGCATTTTTCACATATGTATCGCTTTCTACATTTTTTTATTATTTGTCCTTTTAATAAAGCACTCATATTTTTAATTCCATCTACATGCTCTTTGTATATTAAAAGATTTATACATTTTCTATCTTTATAATTATCACTTACAATAGCTTGACCAATAGTAAACGACGAACCTTCGATTCTTGAATTCTTTGGATTCGACTTACCATTATTCTCGTCTACTCTAAAAACGTTTACAGCTATATTTAAAAAATCTTCATATTTTTTCATATTTTCTTTTATAATTTGTACAGGATAATTCATATTTAACATTTCATACTTCGATATATCATATTCGTAAGGTCTGTATACATGATCATCAGCAGGATTAAGTATACTCTCTAATGCATACTCAAAGCATCTAAGATTTTCTTGATTCTCACATTTAAATTTATCAGTTTTAGTATTGTTAACATTAATGCAGCATTTTTTTGCTATAATATAATTGGGTAATTTAACATAAGTTCCACCTCGAAGAGGGGTGTATTTATCGGACTGTAAATCAAGTTGAATAACTCTACCGAATGTAAACTTGGTGTTTTTTGCATTAAAGCTAGCAAATTTATTTAAAATGATATTATGTATAATTTCTATTATATCAGTTATTATATTCTCAGATAAAATATGCTCAATATTAGTATGAAAATAATGTGTATGTTTGTCAATTACATTACCACATAAATCCAATACATGATATTGCACCTTTGCTACTAATTTTACTGTTACAGCTGTATGTTTTCTAAATCCAGTTCGTATTTTATCTTCTACGTATGATTTAGTTCGTTCAAGAAATATACTTAAATCATAACTATTTATATCCGAAAAGAATGTATAATCAACAAGCATGTTATTCCACACACCATTAGCTCTCACAACTTTTACTTCTTCTTCTTCATCGCAATAATTGTTTGGTAATTCTTTGAAGTCTTTTAATTTATTTATAATCCCATCTTTTCTTTTTCTCGGTTGAGAAAAAATATTTTCATGAAAAGGAAATCCGTTACTACTTGATGGCTCCATTTATTAGGAAAAATTTTTATCAACATAATTTTTAGAGTTAACATTCTTAACATTCTTAAATCTGTGAAAGTTCTAAACATAATTCATCATTTTGTTGTAATAGTTTATTAATAAATTTATCTAATTTGATATGCCATTCTAGTTTAAAATGTCTAGTCATATATCGTTTTGGAACTTCTTTAAAGCATACATCACAAGTAATTTTTTCATTTTGAAATTTTTTACATTCATAACAGGTGTAACTGATTCCATATTTTAAATTAATTGATTTAACAAAATTACAATGTGGTTTAATAATATGACATGTGGAACATTTCCTCTCCATTTATTGGTCTTGATTCAGAGTTTAACACTCTTGGAATTTAGGATTTCTGTCAATATTTGGAAGGTTTTTTTTCCCAATATTTTGTTAGTTTCTTTCAATATTTTAGAAGTTCCTCTTTTTTGTTGCTTTTATGAATGATTTTAGTGTTTTTTTAGCTGATTTTGGTGCAGGAAAAAATGCGGCCCAGAACATACCCTTTTCTATACTACTGAACTCGAACTTCGCCCAGTTGGCCTCGAGGGCTTGGAGTCGCGCTTCCGCCAGCCCGATCGTTATGTTGGCGGTCCCCGACTTCCGCAGGTTCTCGTATGCGCGGGAAATGCGTCCGTATAAGTTCGACTGCGAACGGACCGTTGGTTCCTTGTCCTTACTCATGTCTGTCTTTCAGATGAGTGACGTCCGGAAGAGCACAGACGAAGGATTAACTGCAGGCACTGCACTCGCTCCACGCACAGGCACCGGATAGCAAGGGATCCGGCTAGAAGGACCAGCAAATGTGCGAGAAAGAAGTGGCCGTGGGCGAGAGAAGCCCTGCGAGATCGAGTTTGCACCGGACGCGCAAAGATACTCTCCGCAAGCGGCGGATGTATCTTGAATACCGCAAGCGACGGTATAAACGGCACGATTCCGCGAGCGACGGAATAAACGGCGCGTTTTAATTGCGAGAGATTAATCGCGAGCGACGAGAAATCTCTTTTATTACAATCGAAAACTTCGCGTTTCGTAAGCGAGAGTACGAACTAGAAAAGCGAGCGACTTTTCTATCACGAGAGTTTAGACGATATAATAACACACTGTCACGGATGGAGTTCACGATCGAGTGCACCCGGCGGTTCCCCAAGAGAGCTTTTGTACAATCGTTCTTTTGCTTATTCTAGAATGTTCGACGTGTTTTCGCGAAAGATCGAGCTTGGTGTTGTTTGCGATGATTAGGAAAATTAGAACGTTGATATTTGCATTTGTATGTAATTCTAGCTCTCTCGGATGACCGCTGCGTGGCCCGCTTCGAACGGCACGAGCGATGCCGCGGGCCTGGCGTGATTCGTGCAGCGCCGCTGTTTGCGCGTGATTTGATTTGCGGCGAGCCGTGCGCCGCGCGAGATGGCCGCTAATGCGCCAATTTTTTAGCGCTCCCTTTAGAGACGCTCAATCTCAAACAAGGATCGAATATAGTAGAGAAATCACATAAGCCGTTGTTTATCGTTATTAGTAACGTTTGTTTTTGTCCTTTCACCTTTTTCGTCTAACGATATTTTTCTCATTATTCCGCTGATAGTCAGCGAGTTTAGTTAAGATCTTGCATCGTGAGAAAAATTTTTACTGTTGACTTGTGCGTTGCGTCCCTTGTATATAAGTTTTACAACTATAATTTCCGACACAGACCATCTCTCTCGTCATTTTCTGACATAAACCGCTCCGCTTATTTTACAGACACGATTAATATTAATATATCAACATGCCGGATTCAATTTACGACCAAAGAATCGAGGATTTGTTCTTCCTCGTGACGACTGTGATACTTTGGAAAATGGTTTTTGCCGTTATGAAAAACCTGAGTATTCACGATTATACCAGGAGCGGAGAGAAAAGCAGGGAGCGCGCTTATAATCGCCGCGCGCAGTGACGATACTCGCAATGGCGCTACTCGGGCGAATGGCGAGCCTCAAGCCATTTGTCACTGTGCGCCTATCGTAGCGCGAAAAGTTGAAGCCACTGGCGCCCAATCCGGGGCTGCCACTGCGCAGGCTATCAAAACCGTGCAAAATAATAATAATTGTCCTTCTAGAAAAATCAAAATTCTCTCCAAACAAAAAGCACAAGAAAAATAAGACAAGCAAAAACTGTCGCCGGAAGTATGTCACCGGCACGATCATTCTAGATTCTTCTAGAAGGACACACTGTAATAAAAGCGGCGCGCGAAGGAAGCGTCGCGCCTTTTCGCAGAAAGTCTTAGATATACCGAAAGTTTTCATAACACATCAAGGAAATTGAGGAACAACGCTTCTTGGCACACAGAGCTAAGATCGCTATGTACGCAAGTTTCCTTCGTTCGGAACGACTTAGTTACGTGCCTGTAAGTGAAATTTGCCGAAAATTTTCATAACACATCAAGGAAATAGAGGAACAACGCTTCTCGGCACACAGAGCTAAGATCGCTGTGTACGCAAGTTTCCTTCGTTCGGAACGACTTAGTTACGTGCCTGTAAGCGAGATTTGCCGAAAATTTTCATAACACATCAAGGAAATTGAGGTACAACGCTTCTCGGCACACGGAGCTAAGATCGCTATGTACGCAAGCTTCCTTCGTTCGGAACGACTTAGTTACGTACCTGTAAGTGAGATATACTGAAAGTTTTCATAACACATCAAGGAAATTGAGGAACAACGCTTCTTGGCACACAGAGCTAAGATCGCTATGTACGCAAGTTTCCTTCGTTCGGAACGACTTAGTTACGTATCTGTAAGTGAGATATACCGAAAGTTTTCATAACAGATCAAGAAAATTGAGGTACAACGCTTCTCGGCACACAGAGCTAAGATCGCTATGTACGCAAGTTTCCTTCGTTCGGAACGACTTAGTTACGTGCCTGTAAGTGAGATATACCGAAAGTTTTCATAACACATCAAGGAAATTGAGGAACAACGCTTCTCGGCACACAGAGCTAAGATCGCTGTGTACGCAAGTTTCCTTCGTTCGGAACGACTTAGTTACGTGCCTGTAAGCGAGATATACCGAAAGTTTTCATAACACATCAAGGAAATTTAGGAACAACGCTTCTCGGCAAACAGAGCTAAGATCGCTATGTACGGAAGTTTCCTTCGTTCGGAACGACTTAGTTACGTGCCTGTAAGCGAGATTTGCCGAGAATTTTCATAACACATCAAGGAAATTGAGCTACAACGCTTCTCGGCACACAGAGATAAGATCGCTATGTACGCAAGTTTCCTTCGTTCGGAACGACTTAGTTACGTGCCTGTAAGCGAGATTTGCCGAAAATTATCATAACACATCAAGGAAATTGAAGAACAACGTTTTTCGGCACACAGAGCTAAGATCGCTATGTACGCAAGTTTCCTTCGTTCGGAACGACTTAGTTACGTATCTGTAAGTGATATATACCGAAAGTTTTCATAACAGATCAAGGAAATAGAGGAACAACGCTTCTCGGCACACAGAGCTAAGATCGCTATGTACGCAAGTTTCCTTCGTTCGGAACGACATAGTTACGTACCTGTAAGTGAGATTTGCCGAATATTTTCGTAACACATCAAGGAAATTTAGGAACAACGCTTCTCGAATCACAGAGATAAGATCGCTATGTACGCAAGTTTCCTTCGTTCGGAACGACTCAGTTACGTACCTGTAAGTGAGACACACCGAAAGTTTTTATAACAGATCAAGGAAATTGAGGTACAACGCTTCTCGGCACACAGAGCTAAGATCGCTATGTACGCAAGTTTCCTTCGTTCGGAACGACTTAGTTACGTGCCTGTAAGCGAGATTTGCCGAAAATTTTCATAACACATCAAGGAAATAGAGGAACAACGCTTCTCGGCACACAGAGCTAAGATCGCTATGTACGCAAGCTTTCTTCGTTCGGAACGACTTAATTACGTGCCTGTAAGCGAGATTTGCCGAAAATTTTCATAACACATCAAGGAAATAGAGGAACAACGCTTCTCGGCACACAGAGCTAAGATCGCTATGTACCAAGTTTCTTCGTTCGGAACGACTTAGTTACGTGCTGTAAGAGATTGCCGAAAATTTCATAACACATCAGGAAATTCAGGAACAACGCTTCTCGGCACACAGAGCTAAGATCGCTATGTACGCAAGTTTCCTTCGTTCGGAACGACTTAGTTACGTGCCTGTAAGCGAGATTTGCCGAAAATTTTCATAACACATCAAGGAAATTGAGGAACAACGACTTCTCGCACACAGAGCTAAGATCGCTATGTACGCAAGTTTCCTTCGTTCGGAAGACTTAGTTACGTACCTTAAGTGAGATATACCGAAGTTTTCATAACACATAAGAAATTGAGAACAACGCTTCTCGCACAAAGCTAAATGCATGTACGCAAGTTTCCTTCGTTCGGAACGACTTAGTTACGTACCTATAAGTGAGATATACCGAAAGTTTTCATAACACATCAAGGAAATTGAGGAACAACGCTTCTCGGCACACAGAGCTAAGATCGCTATGTACGCAAGTTTCCTTCGTTCGGAACGACTTAGTTACGTACCTTAAGTGAGATATACGAAAGTTTTCATAACACATCAAGGAAATTGAGGAACAACGCTTCTCGGCACACAGAGCTAAGATCGCTATGTACGCAAGTTTCCTTCGTTCGGAACGACTTAGTTACGTATCTGTAAGTGAGATATACCGAAAGTTTCATAACAGATCAAGGAAATTCAGGAACAACGCTTCTCGGCTCACAGAGCTAAGATCGCTATGTACGCAAGTTTCCTTCGTTCGGAACGACTTAGTTACGTGCCTGTAAGCGAGATTTGCCGAAAATTTTCATAACACATCAAGGAAATTGAGGAACAACGCTTCTCGGCACACAGAGCTAAGATCGCTATGTACGCAAGTTTCCTTCGTTCGGAACGACTTAGTTACGTACCTGTAAGTGAGATATACCGAAAGTTTTCATAACACATCAAGGAAATTGAGGAACAACGCTTCTCGGCACACAGAGCTAAGATCGCTATGTACGCAAGTTTCCTTCGTTCGGAACGACTTAGTTACGTGCCTGTAAGCGAGATTGCCGAAAATTTTCATAACACATCAAGGAAATGAGGAACAACGCTTCTCGGCACACAGAGCTAAGATCGCTATGTACGCAAGTTTCCTTCGTTCGGAACGACTTAGTTACGTGCCTGTAAGCGAGATTGCCGAAAATTTTCATAACACATCAAGGAAATAGAGGAACAACGCTTCTCGCACACAGAGCTAAGATCGCTATGTACGCAAGTTCCTTCGTTCGGAACGACTTAGTTACGTGCCTGTAAGCGAGATTTGCCGAAAATTTTCATAACACATCAAGGAAATAGAGGAACAACGCTTCTCGGCACACAGAGCTAAGATCGCTATGTACGCAGTTTCCTTCGTTCGGAACGACTTAGTTACGTACCTGTAAGTGAGATATACCGAAAGTTTTCATAACACATCAAGGAAATTGAGGAACAACGCTTCTCGGCACACAGAGCTAAGATCGCTATGTACGCAAGTTTCCTTCGTTCGGAACGACTTAGTTACGTGCCTGTAAGCGAGATTTGCCGAAAATTTTCATAACACATCAAGGAAATGAGGAACAACGCTTCTCGGCACACAGAGCTAAGATCGCTATGTACGCAAGTTTCCTTCGTTCGGAACGACTTAGTTACGTGCCTGTAAGCGAGATTTGCCGAAATTTTCATAACACATCAAGGAAATTGAGGACAACGCTTCTCGGCACACAGAGCTAAGATCGCTATGTACGCAAGTTTCCTTCGTTCGGAACGACTTAGTTACGTACCTGTAAGTGAGATATACCGAAAGTTTTCATAACACATCAAGGAAATTGAGGAACAACGCTTCTCGGCACACAGAGCTAAATCGCTATGTACGCAAGTTTCCTTCGTTCGGAACGACTTAGTTACGTACCTGTAAGTGAGATATACCGAAAGTTTCATAACACATCAAGGAAATTGAGGAACAACGCTTCTCGGCACACAGAGCTAAGATCGCTATGTACGCAAGTTTCCTTCGTTCGGAACGACTTAGTTACGTACCTTAAGTGAGATATACCGAAAGTTTTCATAACACATCAAGGAAATTGAGGAACAACGCTTCTCGGCACACAGAGCTAAGATCGCTATGTACGCAAGTTTCCTTCGTTCGGAACGACTTAGTTACGTATCTGTAAGTGAGATATACCGAAAGTTTTCATAACACATCAAGGAAATTAGGAACAACGCTTCTCGGCCACAGAGCTAAGATCGCTATGTACGCAAGTTTCCTTCGTTCGGAACGACTTAGTTACGTGCCTGTAAGCGAGATTTGCAAAATTTTCATAACACATCAAGGAAATTGAGGTACAACACTTCTCGGCACACAGAGCTAAGATCGCTATGTACGCAAGTTTCCTTCGTTCGGAAAGACTTAGTTACGTACCTGTAAGTGAGATATACCGAAAGTTTTCATAACACATCAAGGAATTGAGGAACAACGCTTCTCGGCACACAGAGCTAAGATCGCTATGTACGCAAGTTTCCTTCGTTCGGAACGACTTAGTTACGTCTGTAAGGAGATATCCGAAATTTTCATAACACATCAAGGAAATTGAGGAACAACGCTTCTCGGCACACAGAGCTAAGATCGCTATGTACGCAAGTTTCCTTCGTTCGGAACGACTTAGTTACGTGCCTGTAAGCGAGATTTGCCGAAAATTTTCATAACACATCAAGGAAATTGAGGAACAACGCTTCTCGGCACACAGAGCTAAGATCGCTATGTACGCAAGTTTCCTTCGTTCGGAACGACTTAGTTACGTGCCTGTAAGCGAGATTTGCCGAAATTTTCATAACACATCAAGGAAATAGAGGAACAACGCTTCTCGGCACACAGAGCTAAGATCGCTATGTACGCATGTTTCCTACGTTCGGAACGACTTAGTTACGTACTGTAAGTGAGATATACCGAAAGTTTTCATAACACATCAAGGAAATTGAGGAACAACGCTTCTCGGCACACAGAGCTAAGATCGCTATGTACGCAAGTTTCCTTCGTTCGGAACGACTTAGTTACGTCCTTAAGCGAGATTGCCGAAAGTTTCATAACACATCAAGGAAATGAGGAACAACGCTTCTCGGCACACAGAGCTAAGATCGCTATGTACGCAGTTTCCTCGTTCGGAACGACTAGTACGTGCCTGTAAGCGAGATTCCGAAAGTTTCATAACACATCAAGGAAATTGAGGAACAACGCTTCTCGGCACACAGAGCTAAGATCGCTATGTACGCAAGTTTCCTTCGTTCGGAACGACTTAGTTACGTACCTGTAAGTGAGATATACCGAAAGTTTTCATAACACATCAAGGAAATTGAGGAACAACGCTTCTCGGCACACAGAGCTAAGATCGCTATGTACGCAAGTTTCCTTCGTTCGGAACGACTTAGTTACGTGCCTGTAAGCGAGATTTGCCGAAAATTTTCATAACACATCAAGGAAATTGAGGAACAACGCTTCTCGGCACACAGAGCTAAGATCGCTATGTACGCAAGTTTCCTTCGTTCGGAACGACTTAGTTACGTACCTGTAAGTGAGATATACCGAAAGTTTTCATAACACATCAAGGAAATTGAGGAACAACGCTTCTCGGCACACAGAGCTAAGATCGCTATGTACGCAAGTTTCCTTCGTTCGGAACGACTTAGTTACGTACCTATAAGTGAGATATACCGAAAGTTTTCATAACACATCAAGGAAATTGAGGAACAACGCTTCTCGGCACACAGAGCTAAGATCGCTATGTACGCAAGTTTCCTTCGTTCGGAACGACTAGTTACGTACTGTAAGTGAGATATACCGAAAGTTTTCATAACACATCAAGGAAATTCAGGAACAACGCTTCTCGGCTCACAGAGCTAAGATCGCTATGTACGCAAGTTTCCTTCTTTCGGAACGACTTAGTTACGTGCCTGTAACGAGATTTCCGAAAATTTTCATAACACATCAAGGAAATGAGGAACAACGCTTCTCGGCACACAGAGCTAAGATCGCTATGTACGCAAGTTTCCTTCGTTCGGAACGACTTAGTTACGTACCTGTAAGTGAGATATACCGAAAGTTTTCATAACACATCAAGGAAATTGAGGAACAACGCTTCTCGGCTACAAAGCTAAGATGGTATGTACGCAAGTTTCCTTCGTTCGGAACGACTTAGTTACGTACCTGTAAGTGAGATATACCGAAAGTTTTCATAACACATCAAGGAAATTCAGGAACAACGCTTCTCGGCCACAGAGCTAAGATCGCTATGTACGCAAGTTCCTTCGTTCGGAACGACTTAGTTACGTGCCTGTAAGCGAGATTTCCGAAAATTTTCATAACACATCAAGGAAATTGAGGAACAACGCTTCTCGGCACACAGAGCTAAGATCGCTATGTACGCAAGTTTCTTCGTTCGGAACGACTTAGTTACGTACCTGTAAGTGAGATATACCGAAAGTTTTCATAACACATCAAGGAAATTCGAGGAACAACGCTTCTCGGCACACAGAGCTAAGATCGCTATGTACGCAAGTTTCCTTCGTTCGGAACGACTTAGTTACGTACCTATAAGTGAGATTCCGAAAATTTTCATAACACATCAAGGAAATTGAGGAACAACGCTTCTCGGCACACAGAGCTAAGATCGCTATGTACGCAAGTTTCCTTCGTTCGGAACGACTTAGTTACGTACCTGTAAGTGAGATATACCGAAAGTTTCATAACACATCAAGGAAATTGAGGAACAACGCTTCTCGGCACACAGAGCTAAGATCGCTATGTACGCAAGTTTCCTTCGTTCGGAACGACTTAGTTACGTGCCTGTAAGCGAGATTTGCCGAAATTTTCATAACACATCAAGGAAATGAGGAACAACGCTTCTCGGCACACAGAGCTAAGATCGCTATGTACGCAAGTTTCCTTCGTTCGGAACGACTTAGTTACGTACCTGTAAGTGAGATATACCGAAAGTTTTCATAACACATCAAGGAAATTGAGGAACAACGCTTCTCGGCACACAGAGCTAAGATCGCTATGTACGCAAGTTTCCTTCGTTCGGAACGACTTAGTTACGTACCTATAAGTGAGATATACCGAAAGTTTTCATAACACATCAAGGAAATTGAGGAACAACGCTTCTCGGCACACAGAGCTAAGATCGCTATGTACGCAAGTTTCCTTCGTTCGGAACGACTATTACGTACCTGTAAGTGAGATATACCGAAAGTTTTCATAACACATCAAGGAAATTGAGGAACAACGCTTCTCGGCACACAGAGCTAAGATCGCTATGTACGCAAGTTTCCTTCGTTCGGAACGACTTAGTTACGTGCCTGTAAGCGAGATTTCCGAAATTTTCATAACAATCAAGGAAATTGAGGAACAACGCTTCTCGGCACACAGAGCTAGATCGCTATGTACGCAAGTTTCCTTCGTTCGGAACGACTTAGTTACGTACCTGTAAGTGAGATATACCGAAAGTTTTCATAACACATCAAGGAAATTGAGGAACAACGCTTCTCGGCACAAAGCTAAGATGGTATGTACGCAAGTTTCCTTCGTTCGGAACGACTTAGTTACGTACCTATAAGTGAGATATACCGAAAGTTTTCATAACACATCAAGGAAATTGAGGAACAACGCTTCTCGGCACACAGAGCTAAGATCGCTATGTACGCAAGTTTCCTTCGTTCGGAACGACTAGTTACGTACTGTAAGTGAGATATACCGAAAGTTTTCATAACAGATCAAGGAAATTCAGGAACAACGCTTCTCGGCTCACAGAGCTAAGATCGCTATGTACGCAAGTTTCCTTCGTTCGGAACGACTTAGTTACGTGCCTGTAAGCGAGATTTCCGAAAATTTTCATAACACATCAAGGAAATTGAGGAACAACGCTTCTCGGCACACAGAGCTAAGATCGCTATGTACGCAAGTTTCCTTCGTTCGGAACGACTTAGTTACGTACCTGTAAGTGAGATATACCGAAAGTTTTCATAACACATCAAGGAAATTGAGGAACAACGCTTCTCGGCTACAGAGCTAAGATCGCTATGTACGCAAGTTTCCTTCGTTCGGAACGACTAGTTACGTACCTGTAAGTGAGATATACCGAAAGTTTTCATAACAATCAAGGAAATTGAGGAACAACGCTTCTCGGCACACAGAGCTAAGATCGCTATGTACGCAAGTTTCCTTCGTTCGGAACGACTTAGTTACGTGCCTGTAAGCGAGATTTGCCGAAAATTTTCATAACACATCAAGGAAATTGAGGACAACGCTTCTCGGCACACAGAGCTAAGATCGCTATGTACGCAAGTTTTCCTTCGTTCGGAACGACTTAGTTACGTATCTGTAAGTGAGATATACCGAAAGTTTTCATAACAATCAAGGAAATTGAGGAACAACGCTTCTCGGCCACAGAGCTAAGATCGCTATGTACCAAGTTTCCTTCGTTCGGAACGACTTAGTTACGTCCTTAAGCGAGATTTCCGAAAATTTTCATAACAACATCAAGGAAATTGAGAACAACGACTTCTCGCACACAGAGCTAAGATCGCTATGTACGCAAGTTTCTTCGTTTCGGAAAGACTTAGTTACGTATCCTTAAGTGAGATATACCGAAAGTTTCATAACACATCAAGAATTGAGAACAACGCTTCTCGGCTCACAAGCTAAGATCGCTATGTACGCAAGTTTCCTTCGTTCGGAACGACTTAGTTACGTGCCTGTAAGCGAGATTTGCCGAAAATTTTCATAACAATCAAGGAAATTGAGGAACAACGATTCTCGGCACACAGAGCTAAGATCGCTATGTACGCAAGTTTCCTTCGTTTCGGAACGACTTTAGTTACGTACCTGTAAGTGAGATATACCGAAAGTTTTTCATAACACATCAAGGAAATTGAGGAACAACGCTTCTCGGCACACAGAGCTAAGATCGCTATGTACGCAAGTTTCCCTT